>JACEII010000084.1:1432327-1697066 GCA_014332785.1 Antheraea mylitta
ATGAACTAGCGCGTTCTATGGATGTTATCCCGCCCTCATAATAAAAAACCCTTAACAAATTATATCCCTAAACCTTCATAATGAATCGGTTTATCTATCGGTGAAAAGCGCATGAAAATCCGTTCAGTAGTCTTTAAGTTTATGACAAATAAACAGACAGTAGCACAGGATTTTGTTTTATGTGTCGCGTTATAAAAATATACACATCAATAAGCGTTTCTTACGTAATTCATTATAACCTAATCGACTTGACGTGTCGAAGTCTCCCAGCTACAACAGATAATGCACCTATTCTATATCTAAATCACCTTATACATCAAAGGGAACGTCGGTCTCACTAAGATATTCAAAGAGATAAGAAGTCACACAATGTTTACTCACTTCCCAATAGGAATTATGTGTTCAGTTCTTAATTAAACCATCGAAATGTGATTTTAATTCAGATTCTTATCTGATTCCCTGATATCGGTTTTCATGGTAATTTTCTAAGGCATTTAAAGCGTTTAAAACATTAAATTATCTCACCTCATTACAATACTCTATCTATTATCGCTTCTGATAAAATGCAAACCAACTAACGGCTGGCCGTAACTTCCCAATAGTATAAAGCTGAAGAGTTTCTTTGCTTGGACGCACTAATCTCAGAAACTATCGGTCCGATTTGAAAAATTATTGCAGTGTTATATAGCTCATTTTGTGAAAATCTCAGATTTTTGTGAAAAAAAAATTGTTGCAGGTGTCTTGAAATAAGTAACACAATAGATTTCAATAATTTTTAGACATGTCTGTCTGTGTGTATTTCTGTCCGTTTGTTTGATACGCATCACTGCTAAAGTACTGCATTCATGATAAAACTTTAAAAAAAAAATCATAAAGCATATCTTCGAGTATCATTTAGTTTTTGTTTCATTAAAATCGGTTCAGACTATCAAATGTTATTATAATTTTAATGGCGACGCGACTTAGTACGCAGACGAAGTCTCGGGCACAGCTAGTAATAAACACAAATAAGGGCAATGACCACATATTTAATACCACAGTAGTAATGCTTTTTTTTACAATAATACGTACACACTACGGTAACTCTATGACCCTAATACGGACCATACAGATCAGACATCTTTTCTAAAATACAATGTCCGATATTTATTTATGCGATCACACAGAAGCCAACAAATCTAATCTAAATAAGTTTTAAATAGCAGTCTCGAGATGCGAATGATTTACACGCAGGCAAAAACTCCAGGAATTAACTGCTATTTCCTGGTAGCGTGAGCGATGGCCTGGGAGGAGGGAATGTCACATATTACCTATTTCTCGAAGCTAAATGTGATTGAGTGCGCGTTGGTAATTCTACAGAATCTAGCTCTTGTTCTAGATTTTATTGTTAATTAATTTGAGATAAATTTTAAGTCTCGCTTCGGATTTATATGCTGTATCTTATAAATATCACTGGAATTAGATAAATAATGTACCTAATATAATACCCATATAGATTTAAAAATTAAACAATTTTTTTAGAAGATATAATGGGTATAATGGGCTATTCTTAGAAGATAGATATATGCTGTGTACATCTATAAATTAAGAATATGCCACCATGCATTGTTTTGTTATATCTCAAAAGGATTAGACAGCGTTATCGATGAAAACTCCCAGACGACTTGACTTTTTCCGACATTTCCAACAATTATCGTTATATCAACCAGTTTACAGAAAACCTGGCCAAATTATATACCTAAACCTTCGTCGTGAATCACATTATCCACTAGTGCATGAAAATCCATTTAGTAGTTTTGAGTTCATGTAGGTGGTAGAGCTACGCTGATGCTGTAACTGGTTTCAGCATAAATAGGTCGGCTCGTCCGGGGTAGTACCACCAGACCCACAGAAAATCGACCTGAAGTAACAGTGCTGGCATTATTGTGTTTTGTTTCGGTCAGTGAGAGCGCCGGAGGGTCACCTCTCCCCCTTCCCTTCCCTTCCTCCCTTTCCCCCACCTTCTTCCCGATCAACAAAGGCTGGCAACGAACTTGGGAATCTCTGGTGTTTATGGACGGTGGTGATCACTCAATATCAGGTGACTCACCTATTTGTTTGCCTTGTATGATATAAAAAATGACAGCCAGACGTAGCAGGGGACTTTGTTTTATCTCCTTTATCCGAAGTGAGATCTTAGGGGTTGCGGTAAACTCACAACCATCTCTCATAAATTATATCGCTTAACTCTGAGACGTGGTACATATCAGACAAATCGCTCAAAACGATGAATGAATCCAAAACAGCGTCCATCGAGAATGTCCTAACGTAAATACACGAGTTATGTATGCGAAATGCTCTCAGCTCATGCATCAACAAAACTACCGGCAACTGGGATTTATTGTACGTAAATTGTGTTGTTATTTTAACCAGAAGTATGTTTGCAAAGATCGGATTGTTCAGCTCTAGAATCTAAATATCTGTAAGCTATGTATCACTAAAATAACATCTTTCTACTAGAGTAACGTCTTTAATAACGTCCCACTGATTCATATAATTTATTGTATTCAGTGCAGCCTAGTTATTTAAAAAACATTAAATAAAACTCTAAAATTAAAATGTATTTCGAATACTTGAATAATTGGTTTAGAAAGAGGATTTTAAAATTCACATTTATAATATTTGATTCAACTGTATAAAATAGTAGTATTTTAAAACCAGTTATTTCAAAGACTCCAGAAATCAAAGCCAATGATCAAATCTATGTAGGAGATAAAGATGTATGTACATAAATAAAGCACAGACGTCGAACAATACGAACAAAGCGCGGAAACGCACGCGTCGATGCGCACGCGAGCTCCACATAAATCTATCGGAAAATCTTGTTTGATGAACTTGTTGTCTTTTATAAATCATCAGCCATCTTTAGTGATTGTTTAAGATATACAATTCTGCATCGTGCTGGAGTGTTTCTATAAGGGCTAATTTAAATTTAATCTTGAAATTTGGATGTAAACTAAACTGCATACGTTTAAATATTTTTATAGTGGTTCGTTTAATCAAATCATAGGAGCCTCAATAGGTATCATAGCCTTCAGATTTTGTTTAGAGTCTATCTGATCTTCGGTAATATACACAAATACTTGTATGTCCTAAAACAAAGAAGCTACCTATAAGCTACATTTAAAAGGTTATATTGATCTCATTCCAAATTTTAACAATTTACTCATCTTAGGTTTATGGCCAACTGATAAGAATTCGTAGAGTATGAAATTGTCCCAACTGATGTGATTGATTGTGTAATTTTTTTATTGAGTTTAAGATCTTTTTTATTGAGTTTAAGATCGACATAATTAATTGGTGATGTTTGTACTAAGAAATAAAGTGATATTTATATATATTTGCTATCTTAGTAAATACAACACAGGAATAATTACTGGAGCCAAATGCTAGGTAGAACAAACACAAAAAGGACCCTAGTTCTGAGACTAGTTACAAGAGCTTGTTAATCTTGAGGATGCAATTGAAATGCTTCATGTGCCAGTGTACGTTGTCAAACAGAGCCTTCGAACCGAAACACATGAGTACAACTTGCTACAATAGAACCTTGCACAGAGTATACCATTGTACTACTTCAAAACGCTCATTATTTGAACAAGAACATGTTATACAAAGTTGTGACAAATATATTATTTCCACTTGTAAAGTGTTATTTTTTAAATACTAAACACTTCCTTATAACCCAGTCTATAACAATGTCAGTGGAAAATCAGAAATCGCTTAAAAAAACATTACAAACACTTCGATTTCACCATAAGCTACCCGAAATGAACACCAACGTTTATTGTATGGAAACAAAAAAAAAATGTATTGTCACCTATTCAACTACAATCGGACGATTTACCTCATCACAAAGCGCGTCTCTCTCTTATAAAAGTAGAATTTCATCACTATTTGCAGTGTCATTAGAATCACTTTTGATTACAACAACTACGAAACCAACTTTGTCATCATCACAACAGACTGCTGTAGGAAACTAATCTTTATTTCGAACTGATAAAACATTAAGTTCTTGAATATCTTGAAAGAATTCATTCGGATGCTGAATTTATTCAAATTCTTTTACTAAATAATATCCTATGGCATTAAGAACCTTAATACCACATATTAAGGTTCTTGGATGTTACATCAAAGCTGCAAAAGCTTGACCTGGTGATAATGACGTCACGGTCCGTAAGTAACGTATTAAAATGACATTACAAGATGTACATAGCCGTTAGTATAATTCACGCTTCCAGTATTTGAATATTCGTATTTTTGATTCGATGGGCATTCATATGAATATGGTAGTAACAGATGTTTTTGTTGTCGAATAGGACCGACGCAGTTTCGTTGTCCTACATAAGTTCATTAACTTCTTTATATCTCTCTATTCTAACTTTGTTTTCATTTACCACTAACCGCAAATATGAATATTGACATAGAGAACTTACTGATTGAATGCATATTCAAAATCTTTCTTCTAGATTATTGCTACCATTGTCAAGTTGGTAATAATAATTCAAGTGCTTGTGTTAATTTCAATGTTCTAACAAGATGGTCGCTCGTTTGTTATAAATTACCAGGGCGTTTTTAGCGTCTCAGAATTTATGTTCCGTAGTATTATATCCATTAATTGAATTTTGCATAGCATAGATTAACTACCGCTCAAAAGGAATATAAATATGTATGTCAATGACAACATATAAATTACATTTTGGGTTATTACAAAAATAATCTAGCCGCCATTTTGTTATTGCAAAATGTATGACAATATATTTTTATATGAACAGAATTAATAACAATCAAGTATCAATAATCGATTATCAAATAAGATAAAAAGAAGAATATGTAATATTGTAAATATTATAACATTTGTAATTAATGTCTAGAAACGGTCCGATTAACGGAGCGAAAGTCAAAACGATCTTGGTTAAATATAGATCATCAATGATGCATCAACTATGTAACGGGGTGTTGCGCCCGAGATTAATAAATCGTAGATCCGCGTCAGAGCCGAGTCCCGACATCACTATATCTGTCATATGTTGCCGATAAATAACGCAACGGTGCATTTCTAATATTTCTATGTGCGCTCTAGAATGTTCTATGTATATTGATGAGTGAGACTTGTTTTATTAGCGAGACCACAGTTTGCGTTGTAATAAAATTACATGACTCTAATTTATACCTCTTTTTCTTGAAGAGAGAAAAAGGTTCTATGGGCACGTTGAATGGTTTTTTTTTTGTCAGGAGATAAACTTATACGTAGAGCCACGCTGAAGCTATTATTGGTTTCAGGATGAATGGGTCGGCTCGTCTGGAGTAGCACCACCCTCTCACAGAAACACCGACGTGAAGTACAGTGCTTACATTGTTTCGTTTCCTTCGGTTCAGTGAGAGCGCCGGAGACCCATCTCCTCTCCCCTCCGCTCTACTCTCCCTGCCCCTCCCCCTTTTCTCCATTCCTTTTTTTATAAGTGGGGAAATCCCTTATGGATACCCACTCTCCCGGGGGAGAGGGTGGGTTATGTCCGACTAGCACGGACTAAAACCCCACGGTGTACGTCTTCCGCTATGGTTGGGGCGGCACGAGATCTCTATAGACTTCATCGTGCCACCCCAGCGGTGTAGCCCAGCAGCAGAAGTGCCGCCGCCGGGCCTTCGTCTTGTAAGGAGACAGCCGGGTACACACCGGCCGTCTCCTTCTCGTCCGCCGGACCTGTGCAATGGGAAGATGGTGCCCCGACCCACCTCCCCTAGGTCCGGCTACGGCGGCGGGAGAAGGCGCGTCCATTCCCCTAAACACAGGCTGGCAACACACTTTCTTCTGGAGTTGCTAGTGTCTATGGACGGTGGTGATTGCTTAACAACAGGTGACCCGCTTGTTCGTTTGCTTCCTATTAAAAAACAAAAAAAACTTATAATTTCACATATTGACATGCTAGTAAGCGTGACCTGCCGTATTGAGCTTGCACGGCTGACATCAGATGGGTATTATAACGGACAGGGTACATATAGTATTGATATTCAACAGCCCATCATAGATTTGACTGATTAATAAACTTTATAAGATCGTATATAATTATTGCTCCGTGTGCAGATTGATGTGAAGATCAGGCTAATGAAATTTAATTAATTCAAACTGAGAACAACTATTCTATCGTTTTGAGTTTTCATGTATGTCGGCAGTCCTCAACTTTTTTTAAACAATGTCTACATCCTATATACCAGGAGAAAAGTTAGACACTCGCAATATTCTAGGATATGATACTTCATGGTCATATTTAACATATAAAATAACAATATTAAAATAAACACTAATAAACAACCAAGAAAACCCAAGTTAAAGTATGTTTTAAGACTTTGAAAACTGTAGCTACAAACGTGTATATAAAATAATAAGCCCAAGTGCAATTACCAATGCCAAAAGCTACAATGGGCGATCCAGAGTTAATGACTTTTGATAGTAAAATGGACAATAAACGCTTGTGTTTTATTTCCGACGTTCCCACGTTCCCTTCCAAATGAAAGTGAAATCATCCGATAGTTATTGACACAGTGCTTTAACATAGACGCGAAGAAGATTGTGTATATTTTTTTCTGTTTTTCTAGATAATTAGTTCAAATATTGAACACTTATTTTTTAATTGATTTTGAACGAGAATCAAGTGCAGAGTGTCTATCAGAAATATTGCAACTGTCTAAACAGTCACCTGGTATACGTCGAGGTAAACGCCCGTTCTACCGTCAAAAGTTATTTGTAATGGCATAAATATCACTTGCTACCCTTAGTTTGTCAGGTAATTTTAGATTTTATTAATAAACTTGTATTTTGTACTATTGGTAGCATTTTACGTAATATTCCATTATTGTTCACAAGTTTAGTAAATGGGAAATACTATCATGGAGCATATATAGTAAGATGTCACAAAAACTTCGTAGAAAGTTCTAGCAAGTGGGCTACTATCTTGCCAGGTCAATGAAATAATCACAAGAAACTTGTAATATTATTATGACCTTGAAAATTGGTTACCAAAGCTAAACTATATATTTTTTAAATTAATATATGTACTACATTTAAATTTACCTAATCAGAACGACATACTTACCTAACATTTTTTCCATACAATCAATCTAGTAGATAGTGCTTTTATGTTCTTCGTATTAAGTTATAAAGATTAATAAATTCATCCTACAAACCGGTCCATTGAAAGCGATCATTCATTAAGCAGTATTAATAAAACAGTCGAACGTGGAGATATTCTGTGCTGTGATGCGACGCAGTTTGAAATCGGTGACGGATGATTTGTGGCCAAGCAGGTGCAAGATGAAAATACACCGGCTGGTTTGGATTCACTCGCGATTGGCATTTATACGCGGTTCTCAAAGTTTAAACAACATCCCTACTTCCACATACACATTACGCCATCTTCATTTTCTTTCTTTTGTCCCATCTAAGTAAGCTTATAGGGCCACTTCAGTTGCGCAGAGACGTTTCTCACTGAGCGTATTATACCGTCTCTATCATGGTGAATGTTCTGGAGAGCTATTCAATTTAATCCCTTCCTCTCCTCTTCATAAACGAATCACGCGCGCTGGGCTTCGGTGCCATAGTTTTACGATAAATCTTATCTGGGCACGAACTAAATTGTAAATTCTTATCTTGCCGTACTGTGAAGCTGTGGAACAAACTGTCGGTCAGTGTGTTCCGTCCTTCCTATAACATAGGGTCCTTAAGCGGAATGTGAAGAGACTTTTACGCAGGCCAACGTCACAGCAGCAACCGACGAGGAATGGCGTGACCCTCAGTAGTCACCATTGTTGTTGGATTGTACTGTGTTCACCATCAAGCAAAGTGTAGTCACTTTGATGTGCTACAATAAAATAAATAAATAAATAAGGTCGGCACAACATATTTTCCTTTTCTTCTCTCCCCTGTCAGGTATTATCTTAGTATTCACACCTTTCATACACATTATTTTTCACAAAATCCATCCATGCCTTTTTCGGCCTTTTCTTCTCCTACATCCATCCACCATAATGCTCAAAACTCTTCTAGTTACATGAATTTTATTCTCTCCACATGACATGCCCATACCATGCTAACCGATTACTTCTCAACTTCTCTGCCACTAGTGCTATTTTCAACTTCTATTCATTCTTAATTATATACATTCTAGTTACACGACACATCCACCTTAACATTAGATATCTGCCAGATGTGGTTTTCTCTCATCCATCACTTTCGTAGTTCAGCACTCAAATGCAGATAGCATTTTAAACACAACGTTGTATCAAATTCAAAAAAGATACTATAAAAATCTGTGCTCATTTGGAATTCATCACTTGAATAAACTCAATGAAATAAAACCTGACACTAAATCCCATCTTTAGGCTGTACAGGTTTGTGTGTATGTTATATATATTGTTGAAATGAAGACACACCATATCTATACAACTGACTTTTTTTGTTCACAGGTAACACAGGACGATCAAATGACTATCAAATTTAGGTGCCAGAACTCACCTATTTTTTTTTTTTTTTTGTAATTCGTGTACCAATTCTAATTGACAAGAAATATGAATTGGTAAATTCGGTTGACGGTAAAGGAAATCATCGTAAGGAAACCTGAACATAAGAAATATTCTTGTAGCACTATTGTATGAACTGGAAACAGAACTGAATTTCTCAGAGTTTAAAATCGCCAATACGCCGTAGGCTGTCGTGGTGATTATGCCCATACCTTCTTCCGGGAAGAACCCTATTGCTCTGCAATGCTTCTCTGACATGCTGATGACGAAACAATTTCAGAGTTTTATTAAATTAGTTTGAGAACCACAGGATCATAAGTCCGTTACGTCGATAAATCTATGAAAATGTACGCGAGTTTAATGTCATAGGAATGCTTTCATGATCTGAAAAGTACAGGGGCGTATGCAGGGGAATATATTCAATGATATTATGAGGATAAGTATTAGCTATCGTCCGCGGATTTTAACTGTAAACTGGTTTTTTATTGTTTGTACAGTAGTTTATAATTTTAGATGTGAAAACTCCGTTGAGCGGTATTTTTTTGCCAGAAGATAAACTTATAATTTCTAGTTTTTTGTTTTCGAACTGACTACGCTATTGACCCAGCAAAGTCTTAACATCTTCACTGAACTACTAAGGCGAGTGCTTGCAAGAGTGCACGGCACACCTCGACTTGGGCTGATACGTGCAATTCGCGATCTACCTGAGCAAACCTAAGCTAACTATTCATACATATATGAGTTGTTGGAGCATATATATGTACCAAGCATACACACCTCAACAACTCTTATATATATTTCGTATCAGATAATTTTCCAAACTATTTCAGTTCGATAAGGGAAAGAAACAAAACCCTTCCACTTTCACTTGTGTAAGCGTGTATGTGTGCACGTGCGTGGGGGGTAAAATTTCTCATCATAACCTGCGTGACAGTAAGAGTAACAAAATATCAAAATGAGATGTACATATGCCGCTATAATACGCGTCTCTAGTGTGAAGCAAGTATACGCATGTAATGACGTGAAAGTAAGTAAGTTATATTATTAGTAGTATAAGTAAGTTATAAGTTTCTATCCTACCAAAAATATACCGCTCAAAGTGCCTAATAATTTTTTCACATTCAAAAGATTAACTCTGGTGACAAGCATACTTAAAAGTGATCGCCACATTTTCATCAGTTAAAGCAACATATAAATCACCACATATATAAGATTATAAACTTTATATATATATTATAGTAATATTATACGACACGATACGAATTTTTCCGACACAAAATGCATATAGGAGTTGTTAAGGCACGCATGCTTGGTACACATGCATATTTCAAGAACTCATATACGTATATCTAGATAGCTTAGCTTAAGTTGGCTCAGATAGGTCGCGATTTTTGCACAAAACAGGCGACAGCCCAAGCCGAGGTGTGCCGTGCACCCTTGAGTTAGTCGCCCAAACATCCCAGATCGGCTGAGTGCCTTTAGCGCTCGCCTCAATAGTTCGGTGAAGCTGTAAAGACCTTTCCAGGTTAAAGTAAGGAAAAAAAAAAGAAAGTAAATAAACTTTAATACATTGAGTAGGTTCCACGCAGATAGTGTCGCGGGCACAGCTAGTTCTTAGTGATTTTCTCCTTCATAATATTAATAAGATTTTGTTTAAAGGCCTGACTTCTACCCCTAAATTCATAACTAATACGCTCGCTTCGAAAAGCCCAATTCACGGTAATTAATGTCCAAAGATACAAGCGCTTTAACTATATACCCGAGAATTATTTTTATATAATTCTTTTGACGCGATGATGAGTTAATTGGTAGCGTGTTGGGACACCGCGCAAATAAACGTAAGTTCGAATCCTAGACTTGGCGTGCTTACCACCTTAGTCCACATCTTCAATTAAGATCTGATGAGATTGTGGCCAAGCGCTAAAAACCTATAAAGTATTTTTTTAATATACTAAAAACTACAAAACGGTTTGTCTGTGATTTTCAATTAAATACATCCGACAATGAAAATCCATGCAGAATTATACAGATGCAACATCCATACCTCAGTTAATAAAACGAAATTATAAATAATAAAAATATGAATATTAATAATGCTTTTTCTAAAACTTTCATTTATTATCAACCAATTTTAATGATTTTTATATAATATGTAAATATAAATATATTCAAAAGAGATCCATACTAATCTATACTTCGCTACTAATATTACAAAAAGGTAAAATTTGTGAGGTTGTAGGGGGTAATATCTGGATCTATTAAATCGATTTTGAAAATTATTTTACCAATAGAAAGCCACGTTATTTGTAGGTGTCATAGGCTATATATTATCCCGAAAAATGAAAACATTTTTTGTGGTAGTCGGATTTGCAAAGTAAACAATCAAACGAAAACGTTTCTTATTCATGATGCCTTAACGATGAGAGATATATCATTTTTTTTTTTTTATATCAAAGGAGGCAAACTAACTGGTGGGTCACGTGATGTTAAGTGATCACCACCGTCCATAGACACTAGCAACATCAGGAACGTCGTCAGTGCGTCGCCAGCCTGTATATGGGAGAAGGGAGAGGGGAAGGAAAGGGAAGAAGAAAAGAGGAAGGGACGTGGGCCTCCGGCTCTCTCACTGTCCGAACGAAACACAACAATGCAAGCACTGTTATTTCACGTCGGTTATCTGTGAGAGGGGTGGTACTATCCCAGAGGAGCCGACCCGTTCATGCTGAAACCAAAAATAGCTTCAGCGGGGCTCTACCACCTACAAATTGATCATTGAGTTCTAAAGAAAAGTTGTAGAGCTTGATAATGCCTACAAAAAAATCAACGACAATATATATCTAATCTTTATATTTAAATAAAAAAAAGTAGTTTTTTATAATTAAAAAAATAATCTTAATCGTTAAGTGATGTGTATTGGCCATATTATCAACAACAATTATGAATTCTTATCAATATGTAACACTATCGTATTATTGTAATACTAACTGAGCCACAGCAACGTGTGGACGAATCAGCTAGTTACAATTATAGATGCGAAAAGTCTGTTTGTTATTCATGAAATTTTGCATATACATTATCAGGAATATAAGGGCATAAAGTAATAATTCTTCCATAAAAAAATATTCGCAAGAAATAGGTAAAATGTACATTCACGCGAGCGATACCGCGAGGAGAGGTTACTTATAGAAGTTATTTGATAAATTACAACAATAGAAAATCATTACTGATAAATAAACGCAATAGCTACGAACATGGTTGTCATAACAGTGGTTTTGGAAAACTCTCCCATTGCAGTTTATTCCACGTTTGACAGTTCTTTAAATGAAATCTTTTAGATAAGTATAATTCTAGCAACGTCCATATACAGCTCGATGTAACAGCAAGATGGAACACCCTCGAGGTGCCGTTGGATCGACGGGAGAACACCCCACACCACCCCGTGTCGCCTTCATATAGATTTTTCTTTTTACCCCGCGCCACCTTCCGATATTAAAGACTAGTTTTCTCTCACTATTTTACTATAATTTTACTAGTTCTTACCAGCGACTTTTGTTGTATATTTTATATAGCAGCGTAAAGTACCTGGGAATCGCCAAAACATACCTGGATTAATTATTAGCTGTGTTTTCATCTCTTTATTATAATTTAAAAAAGCGTTCTGATAAGTAATCCTATGCTAACGACTACTCTATTCTCTTCTCGGTTACTCTATCTAGATACTATTCTAAAAAGTCCTATCTCTCAGCAAAATTATTAAAAGAAGTAATTAAATATAAGGTTTGGTGTTAAACCTTTTTTCTGATCTATTTTTTACATATATGTGTATATAATAAAAATACACTTCTTTTGAGAGTCAATCAAGTCAAAATTACTGATCGTATATAGGACATCTGTAGTAGAAAGTTCTAGGTTTTTTATTTTTTGGATTCGATTGTCCTTTTGCAATTTTTTATACCTAGTGAAGCGGGCAAGAAACTACCAGTAATATTATAAATTAGGAAGATTGTCAGGATGTATGTTTGTCAAACTTTTAATCAAGAACTAGTCAACAAAGTTTGATGAATTATGGTAGGTTGTACATTGTAATGATACATGTTTGATTTGTCTAAAACATAACAAATAATTATAAGGTAAGTTTTAAAGAATCCTGCCATTTGTGGTAATCTCAATGTGCTGCATAAACCCTTAGAATTACACTAAGACTGTATCATAATTTCTAAAGACAAAAGATCGTTTGTCCAAACCCACTTAGATCAGGAATTATCACTGTCTGAGATAGTTATTTTAGCCAAAAGCCTATTCATTGCGGTTATACACTGGACTCTTAGAATCAGCGCAATTAACGTACAAATTGTGTATCTGAAAGTACGATGAGTGCGCAGTTATATTGTAAAAAGACGTGTGCCGTGGTGTGTGATATCGGGGGTCAAGGACTGGTTAACCCTTCGGCATCAACCGAGTATTACCGAAAAGGTCCGACCTGTGAATACCTATATCGACAAAAAGTGGTGTAAGAGGTAAAGCCATGCTGAACCTATCGTTGGTTTCAGCATGAATGGGTCGGCTCACCCGTGATAGTACCACCGTCTCACAAAAAACCGACGTGAAGTAACAGTGCTTGCATTGTTGCGTCTCGTTCGGTCATTGAGAGCGCCGGAGATCTACCTCCCTTACTCTTCCCTCTACCACATCTTTACTCCCCTTTATTCCTTTCCCCCCAAACACAGGCTGGTAACGCACTTGCGACTCCCTTAGTGTTGCAAGTGTCTATGGTCGGCGGTGATCACCTAACATCAGGTGACTGATAACATGTCTGTGCAAAATGTTGAACTTTTGCTTCAAAATTGCCCTAGGCTTAGCACGAAGAGACTAGGGCACACAATGCTCTGCAATAATCTCCGTACATGTCCATTCGATCTTTTGGGCTTGATGCAAATGGAATCTACAATTAAATCGTTCGATAATTTTGTAAAGCATGTAATTGCTAATCTCAAGACATTCAACGGACTTTGATTACAACGACTCCCTTATCCTATATCTAAATCGTTTTCAAATAACCACGACTTTCACTTTGACTTGTATATAGCTATATCAGGACTAACAAATCTTGGTGACTTAACATTACGCTCATGCAACACGTCAAAGGACTGAGTACTGAATCGTATCAAATTGCGATCAGCCCTCTCTGCGTTTCTTTTACCAATTCTAAATGACCCTTTTGCGAAAACAACGACTTTAGAAAAAAAATATCAGGTGATTCGCCTGTTAGTTTGCCTCCTATTATAAAAAAAAATGTAGATCTTTAACGAGTCCTTAATTGATTTCTGTTTGAATTTCTAATTCTTTGCGTCAAAAAAGAACCGGATGAGGGAAATTAGTTTAGAATATACAAATTTGTGGGGCCCATGTTACTTGTGTCCACAAGAAGTGTGCCTCTCATTCCTCTGCACGTACTTCCCGGGCGCTGCTAAGAGGAACAATTGTTAGTCCGCTGCATTGTTCCACATAAATTGAACCCCATAGCGACAAATAGATTAATCGACCGACGACAATATAAGATGGATACTACATTTAGTCATATCTATACATATAATAAAAATGTATATATACCGTGTCTGGACTTTTTACATTTTTGGTAATATTTATTTTAATTTTATTTTTACAAAAAGGTACAATTACAGATGACAGAATGAGATTATTTACGTAACAAATCTATTATAACATAATAAATCTGAAATTCAATTACAAATTGTACACAACATTATCAATTTTAACAATAACAACAGTTAGCCTAGTGTGATGACAGAATTAATATTAGGGATACATAACTATCATGCATCTATATGCGTCTTAAATTTTTTTAAGCTTTCATCGAATGTCTTTATGAACACAGAATTCGTTATAGTATTTGCACATTCGATACAACGAATTGTTTTTTTGAAACGTTGTTATTAATTGCTGGCAGATTAAATATATTTGCATGTGTCTTCGAATAAGTAATAGAATACATTTCAATCATTTTTAGGAATGTCCCTGTACGTATGATCATTTGGATATGCGTCGCTGCTTAAGTACTGCTTTCACGTTAAAACCTCACAAATAAAATTACAAAGCATATCTTCGAGTGACGTTTAATATTTATTTCATTAAAATCGGTTCACTCCATCAAAAGTTATTGTAGTTTAAATGGTGACGCAACTTAAGTACCAGTAAGAAGTAAGTGGACTTATACATTCAGATGATTTTCATAGTCATTGCCTTTTGCGTTTGGTTCCACGCGAACAAAATCGCGGGTACAGCTAATGAGGAAATAAAAAAAATATGTAAATTGATTATATGTTTTTTTTTCTTTATTATGTGACGTCATCTCCTATGCATTGCATAGCAGTGAAAATTCTAGTTAACTTCGTTGTGGAAATTGAAATTCCATTAAGGAGATTGCTTTTTAACGTGCCGCCTCCGTTGGGGGTTGGGTGCTGTGGCAGAGGGGGTGGGGGGTCGTTGCAATATCTTGGGAGGGTTGTATTTGATGCAATCGCGACTGCAGGAATGTAATATTACAATATAAATTTAATACGAAATAACGCTTTGGGAAAATATATTTTTTATTTTAATTTTTTAATATTTATTGTACATCACTATATATTATAAAGCAGTTTCCTCTGTCGCGTCTGTCTGCCTGTCTATCTGTTCGTGATAAATTCAAAAACTACTGAATGAAAATCATGCGGTTTTTTCCAGTATACAAAGTTCTTTTATATCCAGAAGTTTAGAGAGTGGCGCTACTGTCAATGTCTCAAATCTATTGACAGTCACCATTATATTTGGATTGCACGCTGCTTGCCCAGAGGTACACTGTTGAAATATTACAAAAATATAGTCGAAAAGTCTGTCTCGTTGGTGGAAGGAATACACGTCATGTGACGTGACTTAGACCAGCTCGAGCTCCTTGACTACATAAAATATCTTGGTGATAGAACTACTTCTGCAACTACCACTGTAAGAGATATTGGCGGGATCTTGCAATTTCATGTAGGACCTACTGGATTTTATATGTCATTCATAATCTTGTGTTATTAGACTCCATATTTTGTAATATTAGTGGTGTTTACGTAATATAGTTTGGTTATTGTGCACAAGTGAAGTGAATGGGATAATACCACGGAGCATGCATTCTGATTTGCCACAAAAACTCTTGGATAATTCTAACAAGACAACTACCATCTTCTTAGTTCATTGAAATGATCGCAAGAAACTTGTAATATCTATCCCTACTCGACAATGTCAATGATAATTTAGAAAATCAGTTGTCAGAAATAATATGAAGAAAAATAAAATTGGTATTTTCAATTGGTTAATAACACGAATGAAAATGAATGCTGGTGTTGGTGTTTGGAGGTAACAGTTCAACCGACCGACAAGGTAATATTCACTATGCTATAACTTAATTACTTATTACAACAAATAATAACAACGGTATTCAGAGATGTGGGCGTAACTAGTACTTAAGCTTCAACAATAATATACGAATCTGTTTATAAGACATTCAACGACTGTAAAACAAAGTTTATGTGAAAATTGTTCTTGGAAATTTTGTTGACGTCGGAAAATATTACAAGAGAAAACCTTATAAAGTGTTCAAGAAAAGTTTTTCTTTTCAAATTTTCACTCATTCAAATCATGGACCAATGAACGGTAGAGTTCATTACACGACTATGTACCTACCCGCATATCCGTAAACGGTACGATCACTCCCATCAACGAGAAAAAAGTACGCGGAAAATCTACGTGACGTAAAACGACGCCAATAGCCAATCGCGTATCGAACCTTCGGCGATCGGACGCCCAATTTAAATAGAGCCGCCGCTCCTCCCGTGACGTTCGCTACACACTCCAACCAGAGGTAGATCGAAACAAATCGAAGGTCAACGGAAACCGGTCGCTCGTTATCGAGAGCCGACGGTGCCGCGCGATTGGCTGATCGGTTATGCGCGATTGGGTACAACGGCGCACACTCGAACCGATACTCGCATTTACCACGTTCGACGTTTGAAACGTTGAGTGTGTGTGTGCACTGAAACCGCCTTCGTACGTTCCGTAGGTATTCCGTGAAGTATCGATATGCATCGGTCAATCAGAAAGCGCTTCTAACACGGCATTTAAAATTGGAACGTTAGTGATGCGAATGTAAATAAGATAAATTACATAATCGATTGATTTTTTCAGTCGTTTCAAATAATATCTAAAACAGTTTTTATTTGTTGAAACATCTTGTATTTGTATTCTAATTAAATTTGCATTGATTTTATATCATGAAGTAACTAAAATACAGTGAAAGGGTATTTCATTGTCTGGCTAGTTGTACCTCTCGAGTAGAAAATTTACGACACAATAATTATTACTAATATAAATTGGTAATCGGCACAACACCGATATTGCTTCTAAACTATCTTGAATAACTTCCTCCTAATCCCGATTTGATTACTTATTTCAACATTATTAACAAGCCACTCATCCAAAAGAGCCGTCAACAAACTAGATCTAGTCTATTATTTATCATAAATATTTTTACAAACACCGATAGTTGATTATTTTTTTTTAGCAGATCCATAGAATGAAGAGTAATTTCCAAACATCACTAATGTTTACATATGTTGTTTAGCGTTTATAACCCTACCCACTACAGTTAATTTTAATTCGAAATATACGTGATACGTGAAACTGGCAGAACTGTAGACAACTTACACACAGTAACATAAATAAAAATAATGAAAAGTAGACGTTTTAAATCGTCCAAAGTATACATAAATCCGTATATGAAATGTAGAAATATATAAAATACAAAAGTGTTATTCAACGGTAGATGGGCTGTAGTTATCTACGACGGAAGCACCGCGGAACATCGTCCGCGAGTCGGAAAAATATGTTTTTCCCATTTTAAATGAACTACAACGAGCTCGTCGTATATATTCGTGTTATCTGAACTCCGTTAAATATTAGCCGGCAAACTGAAGTCGGCATGTATACGTTATTAATAGCCTGCTCGCTTGATGAGTTGCCTATCCGTGGATTTTTTTACTCGGGCTCGGATTGGGAAGAGCTTTTTAATTTTGTCGAGTAGTTTTTAATTTTTAACAGTTTGATATTTTAATTCTGCAATCTCTTGGTCGGCACCTTTTTCTGTTGACGTTTATTTTATTAATCATAATCAATGTCAAATATGATAAAAATTACAAAGACACTGTTACAGATACAGATCAAACAGTTCTGAAAAAAATCCTGCTATGTAAAAGGTGTCTCGGTGTTTATTGCATAAATTGTTAGAATTCGATGAGGTAAGGTGCAGTCTCATCTATACTAAATACTAATAATATTATAAAGAGGTAAAGTTTGTGACTTTGTAATGTTGTAGGGGGTAATCTCAGGAACTACTGGTCCGATTTGAAAACTTCTTTCAATATTGTGTAGCTAATTTGTCGAGAATGGTTATAGGCTACATATCATCACAATAAGACCAATAGGAGCGGAGCACCAATGAAGATTTTTTTTAAATCGGATTTTCTTCCTTTTGGGAGCTTCCGCTGCATGTTAGCATTAACCCAAAGTAACTATTCCACACGAACGAAGTCGCGGGCAGAGGCTAGTAATTTATAAACAAACAGATACAGACAAAATCATAGTCGCTCGTTAGTATTGTGTGAGCTTAAGAGGTTCTATTTTTTGTTAGCTTGTTTAAATGCACAACAAACCTTTGGAACTTTAATAAAATCAGAAGAATCCTTTTGTGTAATATATTTATGGACATAAATGGACACTAAACGTTACATTATTTAACACCATGTTACAGCCCTTAAAATCAGACCAATTACTAAACAAACTATAAGATAATAATTACGGTAAGTCAGAACAAAATAAAAGTGCAGGCAAGCCGATAACCATCATCGATATTGCTATCTTGCATCTATGGGCTGCTTTAAGCGACAACAAAATATTCAAAATTCTTTAAATTGGTCAAATTTTAACTACTTAATCAAACCTATTTTTTAAATCAATTTAATTATAGTATTCATCAAAATTTGAACATAAAGTAAAAAATAAAACAAAGTTATTCTAAAAAGATTGTGCGTAACACTAAAGCTCATCAATAAGTATTAAATAATAAAGAAATTAAAAAAAAAAATGGGACACAGGGACGGCAGATGTTCCTAACTGTGTTTCCTCAACGATTTATATATAGAGATTCTTAAGGTATGCAGACGGACAATGCACAGCTTAATTCCATAGTTCTAGAAACGAAGTTTTGCTCAAGATTTCCTTATAAGACGTTGAGTATAAGGAGGTTGAATAGGTGGTTAAAAATAGGGCGATTTCTGGTATGTAAAGATAATATATTACATTGAATGTATGCATGGGATTTGGAGCTTATTTAAATTATAAATATGAATAAAAATAAAGAGTACATAAGTACTACCAGGTTCTGAAAGAAAAATTATTTAAAACTGTCGTTAAAGATAAGCAAAGCCCTTGTCAAAGATTAGTATATAATCCTCTAGTATGTCTGCAATGAACGTGCTTTGCAGGATACTTTAATGCCGCGCTCAGTACAAGCTCGATAAGGGTCGTATACACTCGATCCTGGTAAAACATGGCAGCGACTAGTACTGGCTAAATATCGATATCTTATAACAAGAAACAAAACTTTTTATTTAAGATACGCATTCATACATCAAAAATCAAAATAATAAAATAAATTATTCAGTTTTATTCGCTTATGAATGTCAAAGCTACAACTGATTCGGACAAATAACCAGTCATCGAGAAGAACCGATCTGGTTTAACTCTTTATGTTATATTTTTTTACAAAACGAGGCGAGAAATAGAAAATATTCTCCTTCCATATTACGAGTGTATCAAGGTACTATATTTCGACCTCATTCTTTGATATGTACATACTTTTAATAGTAATTCTAAATAAAAAAAGTATGTGCTATGACCACACGATAGAAGGGAAAACATTTCAATAAAATATTAAGTACTAACCGTGAATGCACAACATATACATTTGATACACAACAATGATTATACATAAAACATATATAATATTATGTTATTACTATAATTGGTTAGAATAAAAGCCGTATTTATTAAAACTCTTGTCTTGTCATACACGTGTCGTCAGTTCCGAACGCACTTAGATGTCGAGTGGAGCCGAGTAAACCCGATTGAGTGTCACCAACCCAGCGTGATGTTTCATCATTTAATGGGCTTAAAAAAGTTTTCACTTCAAAAAAATCGTTTAATATTTAAGTCTACAATATAATTCAATGTAACGTGTAAAGATAAGAAATCTTAAAAATATCGATTAAATAGTCATAACAATAATCGACAATCAATCCGGTGCAGCACTAAGTGAAATAATATTTCGCATTTATTAGTGATGCACCACGAAAAATTCCAAAGCAGATGAGTTTTACATTTTACGTAAATTCAAATTTTAGTATTGAATGACGCTGAACATTTTAATGATCCCATCCAAGTCGTATGTGGCGCTGATGAATTTTTATGTAACTTACTAGCTGATACTCGCTACTTCGTCTACGTTGCTTATTATCTTATCTATATTTATACACAGAGGAAATCACTACTTTTTTAAAGTACAAGCGTTAAGACATTGTATCTCGTTTGTTTCAATCGTTCTTACGAGCTGTCATACAAATACCAAGATCCTGTCACACTGTCATAATCAATTGATGAATGAAGATCTTGATTTGAATTGAAACATACAAATGGCCATAAAGAATGTAAATGCAAGCGCTATAAAAACAATAACATCATTAAACTAAAAATAGTTAATAATAATTGAACAGTTAATATTTAATAAATTACTAATAAAAAAAATACGCTCACCGATACGATTTTTTACGTATACAAAATACTATACGTAAGCAAAAAAAAAAAGTGCGGATCAAGAGTCTGCAAAATAGAATAACAATAATAATAAAAAAACATACATATAGGGCATTCCAGATCAAATCGGAAGATTTGAAAAAAAAAAAAATTTACTTAATTTTGTGATGTATTTTAATAGCTCAAGTAGCTCTGCTGGAAAATTTTGACAATTTTTTTATTATTCGTTCAAAAGATAGTTTTTTAAAAAATGGTCCAAAGGTGATTTGTTTCTTTTATTTTTACATGGCTTTTATAGAAAAATATAAATGTATTTAATTATTATTTATATAACTTTTTAAATTTTAAATCTAGTTTTAAAGAATGTATGTACTGATTTATATACTTAAGAAGTTCAAACTTTCAGAAATCAAAAATCACGTGAAAACAAAAAATAAGAAAAAAATTACATTCACGCCTTTTTAAAGATATTTATGTCCAAAAATCAAAAAAAGGCGTTTTGACCATTGAGAAATTAATATAATTCTCATATCTATTATAAATGTAGTATTTAAAATACAGAGTCGTGTAACCCAAGTAAGGGCGACGGCAAGTTTCGCGCTGAAGTTGGGGCATTTTTATGAACTCCATAAAGAACCGGGCGGAACTGAGCGCCCGCATACACTTTGATTTTATTTAAAAACAAGGTGAGAGAATATAACTCCCGGTTAACGCCCTCGTCGGGCTTTATTGAAAATCATTTTTATACGAAATGCATTATATTTTATTTACACTTATTCTTTCGAATTTATTAACCGAATATTTGTGAAAACTTGTAAATTCCCCTCAATCTAAACTGCATTTTATTTTATCATATCAACTAGCTTCTGCCTGCGACTTCGCGTTGAACAGTTACTTTGGGCTAAAGCTACCAATCTGCGGACGCTCTTAAAAAAAATTTGAAACATTCTTCATTACTGCTCCGCTCCTATTGATCTTAGCGTGATAATATATAGCCTTCTTCGATAAATATGCTATCTAACGCCGACAGAATATTTTAATTAGATAATTAGATAGTTTAAAAATTAGCAGATATGTCAACTAAGACATAAAAAACAGTGAAAAAGCATTAAAATTTGTTAGTAATTTGCTAGTGGATTTTATATTTTATTCATTTTTCCGACACAAAATACATATAAGAGTTGTTGAGGCACGCATACTTAGTACACATGTATGCTTCAATAACTCATATACGTATATCTAGATAGCTTAGCTTAGGTTAGCTCAGATAGGAAGCGATTTTTGTACAAATCAGACGACAGCCCAAGCCGAGGTGTGCCGTGCACCCTTAAGTTAGTCCCCCAAACATCCCAAATCGGCTGAGTGCCTTCTATATTTTACTATTGGTGGTATTTTACCTAATACGGATCGATTATTGTGCCCATGTATAGTGGATGAGAAATAACACCACAGAGCATCGATTCTGATTTGCCACAAAAACTCCCTGGAAAGTTCTAACAAGACGACCACCATCTTGTTACTTCATTGAAATGGTTACAGGAAACTTAGAACATTATCTATTCGACAATTCGAGTAATAATCCACTAGAAGATCGGGTGCCAAAAATAAAATAAAATTTGTTATTTAACATCTCAAAAAATAAGATGGCCACCGGGTATTAGATCTTGCGGCATAGTTCCGTACACTACGATGAAAATACGTTGCAATTTTAACAAGTTCAAAATACTTTATGCATAGACATTACGGGAAGCTCTCTGTACCGGCGAAATTTCATCCAGTTTGCACTTAGAACGTACAAACTTGGATCGGTCACTGTAACTGTTCCTAGTTATGTTTTTTTTTTTGTTTAATGAAAGCTTCTTTAAGTGCATTAAGCAATACTTTGGAAGGAGATAAATTTATAATTTCCCCCTTTTCCTATATACATAGACTGGCAACGTGCTTGCTAGTGTTGCTAACATCAAGTGAACCGCCTGTTCGTTTGCCTGCTATGATATAAAAAACTGTGATGTGGACAAACTTTACATCTATAAGAGATAATAAAAAAGAAACCATTGCGTGTATCAGTGTGCACACGCAGAGGAAGTGAAACTTTTTCGACTTATATGTATAAAATTACAGATTACAGAATGCTTATAAACTATATACTACACATTTACACATTTTGGTATACTACTAGAGCCAGACAGCCACTTATACATACCTAGATATACACACAACTACATACCTACCTTACGCTTAACGCGTAACGCAATATCGTTCTTACCGTGCCATAAGACGTATTACTTGTCAATAAACACTGACAATCACTTTGAAAATAAACATCTAATATTTGAAACTTCCTTTTGAATGTTCCTTGAAACTTTGTGAACCCTTAACAAAGGGAAATCCAATAAAACATTTCTTACCCAACAGCGTGATCGTAGCATGGAACAGACTCTTAGAAAATGCCGCGATGGCTCCTACCCTAAACTCCTTTAAGGACAAAAAGGACAACGGAGACATCTCCAAGCCATTTGATACGCTCGCGTCATCTAATTTGCTGCTAGTGTGTCTTACCAAATAATACATCAAGAAAAATAATTTTCATTTTCATATGAGATAACTGAATTCGGACATGCAAGGATTTATCGCCACCATACCTTAACCCAGACAATAACCTTAGAACAACTATTTTTAACACTTATTTTGACTGGGTTTCTCATCCTTGTGGATTTGGTAGAGCATATCCATGATTAGTTTTATCCGCGGATGTAAAATACCACCCAGAGGCAGCCAATAGCGTCGGCCAATTTGAATATAGAACGCCCGCTCGGAATTTATAACGGACACACGAAACTTAAACGTTCGGCCTCTACCGACGCTTACTCGCTTGCAACAACGGTTATCGTAACGTTATTATAACGTTACAACACAACGTAAATTATTCACACGGTAAGAATATTCGTTGAGGGATAATTAAGTTATGGTGCTCTCGAACCTTCTGTTTCCATGTTCGCTACAACCTTCTTAAGAAAATAATACATTACAACCTGCATTGCAGAATTATATCTTCTATACATATAATAAATATGTAAATCTAAAGGGTCTGTACTTTAGAAAAAAAAGTGGAAATATTGTGGCAGGTATCTTTGCCATCCTTTTTTTTCCATGTGTTAATTTTTGTTTTCATAAATGAATTCATTTGAACTTTTTCGTTTATCCTTTTGTATATAGTTTTTTAAATCCAATGTATCTAAATATTTAAACAATTATTATTATCTTATTATTATTATTATCAATGTAAGTTAAGTTTCTATGTGATAAAGAGTTTTAGGTCTTCAGTTTAGTTTACTTCTTTTATTATTGTTATTGTATTATTATTTTTGATTGTCGGCTGTTGCTTTATCCATATGTAAATAAATAAATAGGTAATAATATACATTGCAATCATTTTCAGAAATGTCTGTCTGCGTATCTTTCTGTCTGTATGTTTGTTTCAACAGACACCACCGTTACAATACTATGTTCATGATAAAATCTCACAAAGAAAATAATAATGCGTATCCTTAAGTAACATTTAACATCTTTGTTTCATTAAAATCGGTTCACTCTATCAAAAGTTATTGTAATTTTAATGACGACGCGACTTAAATACGAAAGTAAAGCAGATAAGTAAATGGACTTAATACATTCAGATGACTTATTCAGATTATTCAGATGAATTATTTACTTTTTTGTACAAAAGATTCCACGAGGACAATGTCGCGGGCACAGCTAATACTATCCTAAATAATTTCCAGTATCCTAAATAAAATCCAGTGTTGTCCATGTTAGTCCACGATGCACTCCGAAACAACTCGACCAATCTTCATGAACGTTGTCATTTATGTATAATGTCATTCAACTTGAGAGGTAACTTATATTTCTATTAATGACCTCAATATTATCTTAATTATATCTATAAATAACATGATTGTCAATGTTGATTATTGTTATTAATTGTAAGTTTCATCAGTTTCGAATAGATGTCGCTTTAAATCAGTTTCTTGAGAGAAAACTGTAGGAACGACTGTTATAGATAGCTCATAGATGGCGCCACGTTTTAATTTTCATAATTTCAATTCAACAAGTAATATCAAGCCACAGCAACGCGTAGTCGTGTCAGCTATTATAATATATCTTTTGTGTTCCGCACTCTTAGAGAAAGAAGTACTTCTGTTAACATATATCGGATTCCTGATCATTTCATTAAGCTTATAAGATGGCCAAGGATCAAGTGAACCCAAAAAATAATTTACGAAAAATACCGTATCGAATGGTCATAACCCTATACCAATATGTTCAGTAGTTTAACGTGATTCAACCTCAATAAAAATCTATCTTCATATTATGTGTCGTTACATTTTAAAACAAACAAAATCCAATTTTACCCGTTTCTAATTTTTACGTAATTTTATTTTATAGAACTTAATTAATACTGAAAATCTTTAAAAATCAAACATATTATATGAACAATTAAAATTGAATTTAGTTTATTTTGAAATGTAACAATTCATATATTATATCTACAGTGCCATATAAAAGAGCTGTGAATACCGATGAATGATGAATGAATAAATACTTTATCGCACATTTTAGTTTGTACACTGGCGTTCTTAGTGCCACTAGGAATTTTCTACGAGATAACCAGCGGTGCTGTTATCAAGGAAAATTGTTGACCAATAATGGTCACATATTGACACAAACTCACAGCAACAGATAGAAAAATACGCTGTTAGTTTGTAGTAACAATAAATAATAATATATGGTAAAAATCACACGTTCAGTAAGATTGCGATCGACTCCCTCCCCCTCCCAGTTTGGGGGTTGAAAACGGTCGGGCCCCGTGGGCGACAAGGACTCACAACGCCGCCTCGCGTCGACCGGACCAGGTGCAATGTATTGGTGCAATCTGGCCTCTGTTGCATTACTTATGTACGGGGAAACGGTTAATATAACTTCTTGTTATACTTAACATGTTTAACCGTCTACATAGTGTCTACACTTTGTTATAAATATTGAGGCTAGTTATAGATATAAGTAAAACGTGTTACACGGTAATGCAGTCATTATGTATTGTCCATTTGAAGAGAGCGGACGTACCGTACCGCAGAATTTGATACGTGTTTAATTATTATCACATTTAATGATCCCCGATACCCCGTGCCGGATCACACGGCATACCAGTACTATTACTTCATTCTCGCTTATTTTCTGGCATTCTTCTTATTTTGTAATTAATCCGCTACTAAGAGCTATAGAATGCAAAAAAATAACATTTCTTTAATCTGACTACGAGTTCCATATAATTGTTCCAAAAAAAACAAAATCGATCGCTTGAATTTTATAATAATAATGTGGACTAGCTTCTCAACCAATCATCATTAAATTTTGAACATACCTTCTCAAGGATTCAAAAAAGGCCGTACGCTAAAACTAGGAATCCTTCCAGATATGTCTTATCTATAATAACACAAGCGAAGCCACATGCAAATACTAGACGTAATAAAAGTTGGAAGTAGTCCGGTGAAGCTGTGACCTTGCTAGGTCAATAGCGTAGTGAGTTCGAGAAAAAAAACCGTAATAAAAGTTCATGATTTTTTTACATTTTCAAATATATTATTATTAGCTTCCTGGACATTCAAAGTGAGTTCATCAACTCGGTTGTTACTAAAATAAAAATTCCTTGTCTGTCGATACGCAATCGATTTATGGCCAAATGAACTCTCAGTTGTTTTGATTTTAAAAATGGAGTATTTTGACTCCAATCATTAAATCATTTTTGTTTCTATACGGCTTTTAGAACTTTGGACTTCTTTTCCCGGGTTATATTATTCAAAGTGTTGCAATTCTGGTTTTCGTCTACTGACCTGGTTTACTGAATATCTGCAAAATTGACGGTTCTGGATGTTTTTTTATTGAAAAAGTTTTTATATCCATTTTACTATAGCTCGCGATCAGGTAAAAATAAACGCTTATATATACTGGGTGAATGTTTAAAAGGTGACGCCCTTCTATAGTGTAGTAGTTCATGATCACATTTAACATATAAAATAATAAGATCAAAACAAATACTAATAAACAACAAAGAAAACCTTAATTAAAGTTTATTCGTAAATTTTGAAAAGTATGGGAACGATACTTTTAAACATAAAAAATCACACTTAGCTTCAATAAACAAAATTTCAAGGGCACTTTTCTAGATTAATCATTATGTAACTGCTTATCATGGGAACGCCGCACGGTTAAACAAAGGGAAACGGAGCGCGGCTCTAGGTTGGGGACGCAGGCCGGACTGCGCGGCACGGTGTGATTAATTTATTACACGAGTTCGTTTTTGCGAAAATCACCTGATGTTGAGTGAATGTCAGTTTAGCATTTCTCGAGATAATTAGCTCAAATATTAAGCCCCAATTTTTTCCTTGATTTAAAACGAGAATCGACTAATGAGTATCCTGTAAGAATATTTCTTGCGACTAATCAGTCGCGCTGTGTACTTTCAATACAACATTTAGCAAATTGATATCCGGCCAAAAACTGCCAATCTACGCGCTCAAAGAAGTATGTAAAGATGGATATATGAATTTTTTTTTCGTACTGACTACGCTATTCATCTAGCAAGGTCTTTCCAGTTTCGCCGGACTACTAAGGGAAAGCCCTAAAGGCACTCAGCCGATTTTATATGGGCAATGTTTGTAACTTATTCAGGCAAAAACTACTGAACGGATTTTAATGAAACTTTACAGTGATATAGTTTATACATCAGAATAATTTGTATAGATATTGTTTAAATTGACCAAAATTTGTCAAATTTAAAGGTTGAATAAATTCTGTTACTTGGCTGGAGATAAAAATATTTTTTAAGAGTCAACATAAAGGCCGACGAAGTCGTGAGTGACTGTTAGTATTTTTTATTTGAACTGACTACGCTATTGGTCGGACAGACCTTTATAGCTTCACCGGATTACTAAGACGAGTGCTTAATGCAGTCAGCCAATTTTATTCTCATTTATGCTCGGCTTAGGTTAAGCACCATAACGAATTGAAGTAAACTAAGCTATATATTATTATATATAGGAATTAGTGATACACATGTGTACTCAATAGTGACTATTAGTTAGAGATAAATACTTCGCTATCACTAAATATTATAAAACAAAGTTCTCTGCCTCGTCTGTCTGTATGATTGAGATAAACTCAAAAAAGACTGAACGAATTTTCATGCTGTTTTCACCAGTAGATATAATAATTTACGAGAAAAGTTTAGGCATATAGTTAATCAAAGTTTTTTTTATTATCAGCGCGGGACGACGTCCACCATGCCCGCTAGTTATATATGTATGGGAGATATAAATCTCTCAAAGCTGTATTCTCTCTGCAAAAAAAAAACAGCTAAAAGCTAAAAATATGACAATACAGAATATCAACCAATAATTTGCGAGAAGGCCAAAACATTAGGATAAAGAACTCGCAAACGGGTGGGAACCGAGCTGGTTGCCGGAATCCATAAGGCATTTTTCCGAACACACACGTAGTGCTGTCACCTCCTGGCCCATACCCTGGCGCCGCCCGCACCCCGCTGATCTGGCCGCCCGATACCATAGAGTAGACCACGAGAATTCTCCACAGAGAAATCATTCGAACCTATGACCATCACGCAATGTATTCACTGGTATAAGGAGGCAAAACGTCACCATTGCTCAAAAGAATTGCAAACTATGTAAATTAAGTTAATTAATTAAGTGGCTGCGACTTCGTCCTTGTAGAACCTAATGTAAAAAACATTGACTAATATAATTATATAAATAGATGAAATCCATTTACTTATCTTTTTTTTTATCGTATTTACGTCGCGTCGTTATTAAAATTAATCGTGACACTGTTACTCGAGTATATTTATGCTTTATGATTTTCTTGGTTTTATCTTGAATACAGTACTTTAACAGTGATGCGTGTTTAAACAAACATACAGACAGACTTCTCTAAAAATGAATGAAATATATTTTACTAATTATTCAAAGTCACCTGCAATTTTTTTTTATAATTATATCTATAGAAGATGAATAAATAAAAAAAATATAAACCGTAAGTAATTAATTTTTATATTTCGAATTATAGAGAAATATGTAAAAAAAAAAAACGATAAAAAAATATATTTACGCTTTCAGTAATTCACCAGAAACTTGTGATTTCAGTACTTATTTGCTCATCTTAGAATTTGATATTCACTATCTACATATTATAACGCTTTTCAATAACGTGTTAAGTAGTAGAGTTACTTTTAAATCATTAAACGAATTAGTGATTGAAATAGCCGTGACAAAACTAGAATAAAAAAAAGACAAGGCAACCCAAAACTACCCTGATGTAATAAAAACGTTTTTATATATACTACTTACCTGTTACAAATGACATAGTCCGCGTGAAATTAAGTAAAAAAATTTATTCACTGCCACCACTTCTTTAGTTCATAATATTTACACAGTAACAATTTTTTTTTCTTAAATATAAGAAACCAAGGTTAGACCTTATAAAAATTAGCTATTTTCTATTGCAAATCCCATCAGAATTAGTCCAAGCGTTTCAGAGATTGGCCACAACAAATCAATAGATACACAGGAAGATAGACCAAACTTTTATAAAATGGCTTTTGTTAATAAATTCCGTATATATTTTCATATCAATTTAAAGATAATCTATTTTGACATTGCAACCAGACAATTCAGTCTTATTTATAACCATAAAAGAAGTTACTAGTAACTAATCTTCCAGATTATTATGCCTATTGTCGAGTACGAAATAGTATTATAAGTGTCTTGCGATAATTTGCCTTGTTAAGGTTTTCCATATAGTTTTAGTGGCATCTCAGAATTCATGTTCCGTGGTATCATTTTTCATCCACCTCACTTGTAAATAATAACCGAATAATATTACATAGCATCAAATAACACGATATTATGAATAAAATATTAAATCCACTATACGACAGATCTTGCAGAAAACTTCATTTTAAAAATTGACGTTCAGTCGCAGTAACAAACAAATATAAGCAAAAATGACCTTTGATGATAACTACATACGTAAAACACCACTAACATTACAAAATATAGAGTTAAATAACACAAGATATAAACATGCAACAAAAATCTGTATTTTTTTTTAATTGTTGCAGATCTATAAATAAATAATGACATACATTTTAATCATTTTTAGAAATGTCTGTCTGTTTGTTTCAACACGCATCACTGCTAAACTACAATGTTCACGATAAAACCTGACTAATAATATTATAAAGCATATTTTTCGAGTAACATTTAGTCTTAGTTTCATTCAAATCGGTTCATTTAATGAATAGTTATTATAACTTTAATGACGACGAGATTTAAATATAAGAGATAAATAAATAAATAGTCTTAATACATTTATATGATGTTATCAGTCACTGTCTTTTCACATTAAGGCTCCATGCAGACAAAGTCGCGGGCAGAGCTTGTTATTAATCAAATATAAAATCCACCACATGTAGATAGACAGCCAGTCGAAATCTCAATTTCAAAAATTGTCGATCGGTAGGATTAAAAAATGCTATAGATGGTAATTTTCATTTTCTCTGTCAATTGTATTACTCTGTGGCCGTACTCTTTGCTTCTTCGTCTCGCCGATAGCCGGCGATGTGTGCGGCTTCGGTAACGCTGAAAGACGCCCTGTGACGCTGGTGCCTTCCTGAAAATGTATGCTCCCCCCATCACCCCCCAGCTAGAGACACGCACACACTCGCGAACGAAGAAAAAACCGTCGCTGAAAACATGCACCTATCGTTGTGTGAGTCGCCGTGAAAGATTACTCCTATTACTCCTATGTAGTTGCAATACATATCGCGAAAGATTACGCGTCTGTGTGATACCGTGAGAGTGTGCTACAATTTTCCCGCGACCCGTCTCCGTATGTGTGCGTGTTTTATTGACATTTTTATATATGAAATTTTATGTGCTCGATTTCTAGATGTTTTTGTATATATACGCTTGTGTTTGTCGCCGTGTGTACGTGTTTGCGTTAGTGTGTTTGTGTGTGAATTATTTGCGGTCGCTTTCGATGTTCCCTGAATACTGAATATGTGTAATTAATTCGTTTCAAATGAGACCCGTTCGACGTTTGCCGTTTGTAGTAACGAATATTATCAACAGGGATTCGTTAAGAAGCGTTTTATAGATTAATTATTTATATCATGAAATGATTTAAAACAGAAAACTATTTTCTAAATACTGCAATAGGATTTAATAACTACGTACTATAACATAAAGTTTTCTGCCATCGGTTTGTTTGTTAACAATAGACTCAAAAACTACTGAACGGATTTACATGCGATTTTCATCAGTGGATAACGTGATTTTTAAGGAAGGTATAGTTATATAATTTGTCAAAGTTTTTTTTTATTGTCAAGGAAGGATAACGTCCACTGGGCCCGCTAGTTTCAACTATACATGACAATAACCATGGTGTCTTTTCGCAACAATCGATCTTATAAACTGTTATTCTGTTGAATAAATTACTGTTTTGTGTCTTCTGTATAATTCTTCTGACTTCTGTCTGTATGTTACTGAACTCTTCTTAAACGGCTGGTTAAATATTGATGAAATTTTTTGTGTATTCAAGTAGATCCAAGAATGGTTTCGATTTACAATTGGACTCGGTGGATGGTGCTGCGTTTGAATTTTAGCATTTTTTTTATTATCAAGGCAGAAAAAAATCCATCGAGTTCACTAGTAGTATTATGAATTGTAACGATTCAACAATGATAAAATATTTATTATTCATATCGTGACTTTGACTGCAAGCAACGTGAAGTACTCTCCCATTCACATCCTATGGTTGTTCCCTAACGCTTGCTCGTTTACACGTTGTGATAACACTGTGCTGCTGTTATCCTAGTCAACAATAAAACATAACAGTTAATCAACAGTAGAGTAATTATTGCATGTAAAGTATTTGGACACGTCGTTGACTTAGATTCGAATCTTTTGAATCGGAGTTTTCTGTGAAGGAAAACATCGTAATGAAACTATAGGAAGGTAATGGGCTTTTCAGACCCCTTAGTTTTTTTCTATATCACAGGAGGCAAACGAACTAGTGAGTTACCTGATGTTAAGTGATCACCACCGTCCATAGACAGCAACAACACTAGGAGACTCGCAAGCGCGTTGTCAACCTGTGTTTAGGAAGGAAGGACTGGCCAGGAGAGGGAAGGGGAGAGGGGAGGTGATCGTCCGGCGTTCTCACTGACCGAACAAAATGCAACAATGCAAGCACTGTTACTTCACGTTGGTGTTACTGTGTTCAAGCTGATACCAGTAATAGCTTCAGCGTTGCTCTACCACCTACACAAGGCACTCTCAAACTGTAAATCTGTCTCCATGCACCTCTTGCTATATTGCGGCAGTTGCATTTGAGAGCCAGTCTCCTCTAGTAGTCCGGTGAAGCTGTTAAGACCTTGCTGGGGCAATAGCGTAGTCATTGCGAAGAAAAAAAAGCCATTCTCCTCTAGGTTTGGCGTGTTTACCATCTCAGACCAGATCATCGATTAACATTACATTAGATTGTAGTCAAATGCTAAAACTTGTAAAGTACATAAAAACTTAAACTACCTACTTTTTTACTTCACTTAAACTACCAATTATAGACAAAATAAAAATTTATACTAATATTATAAAAAGGTAAAGTTTGTGAGTTTGTGACGTTGTAGGGGGTAATCTCAGGAACTACTGGTCCGATTTGAAAATATAGCTCATTTATCGAGGAAGGTTATAGGCTATATATCATCACGCTAAGATCTATAGAAACGCAGCACCAATGAAAAATGTTTCAAAATCGGGATGTTTCTTCATCTTGAGAGTTGCCGCTGCGTGTTAGCAAAGTTATTATTATAAATCGGACAAAGTCACAGGCAGAGGCTAGTCTCAGTATAAATTGATAAACGATAACCGTATAACAGTCTTATCCCACTCCCAAGCCGAGGTGTGCCGTGCACCCTTGAGCTGGTTGCCAAAATAAAATCGGCTGAGTGATTTAGCGCTCGCCTTAGTAGTCCGGTGAAGCTGTTAAGACCTTGCTAGGTCAATAGCGTAGCCATATCAAAAAAAAAAAGTCTTATCCCTCATTCCACTAACGGGTTGCGCAGAATTAAGCGACCCATATATCTGTGTATAGTAATACCTAATGGCGGAGTTGTATTTATTAAATCGTAGCTTATAAGAAACATATTATCTCGTATTAGTACTGACAAATTTCTTAGAAATTTTACACTTTTCTAGACCAGGAATTCAGTCTTGTAGTTCAATTCTGTGTAAAATTTTATACGGTGTCCTATCAAGTCTTGAAAATTATTATAACAATAGGAAACTACATTATTTCTGATTATTATATGATATACTTTTCCAATAAAGATTCTACGGAACCCATAGAGTGTATAATCGCAGAACATATCGATCGATCCTTAAAATATTTGATAAACCGTGATTCCGTATTTTATAAACTGAAGTAAGGAACACGTTTCGTATATTTATCTCACTCACTCTACGCTAGGATTATTATAGTAAAAGTGGTGTAGTTACAATTTTAAGTTCTGACTTCTTCGTATTATCATATATAGCCTATTTAGCATAATAGAAACGTTATCCTGAGGCAGTACTAACCAATAGTTACGACTTAACATCGATTGAAATGCATACCAGTTTTATAATAAAGGATTTAAATAATTTAAATATTGTATATTAGACAATTTTATTATTTCTTCTAATAATTAATAGATCATGTGAATATATTTCACTAGAGAAGACATTAGAAATATTTGTTACTGTAATTTAAAAGTTTCGTTGATAACAGTATTTCAGCGATGCAAAGCTCCATTTCTTACAGTTATTTTCTAATTATAACTACTTTAGGGGTGTAAGGGGTGTCGAATAACATCATAAGACTTGAGACACCCAAGCCAACCTCACCTGCACGTGGTGCACCCTGCTGAATAACGAACGAGGCAATGGCGCAAGCGGGGTGGTAGAGTTTTACAGCCCGACTGGGTCGCAACCACCATGTATATGGCGAAAAAGCCCATCATAGTGACTCGCTTCTGCGTGTCGCGTTTCGGGATCAGCCTGTGCATATCCAGCTTTTTATAGGCCGGCATGATAGTGGCGACCGGCGATGGACAGAGTGTCAATCGGTGGTCGCTATTATTTTTGGATTGTACTATGCTTACCATCAGGCATAGTGCAGTCACTTTGCCGTGCTACAATAAAAAAAATACCTCATAACTGAAATGAAAGTAATTAATAGTTAATAAAGCGATTATTTCATAAAAAAGATTGAATTCTGATTTGAATATTTTAATTCAATAATTTGAATCTGAATTGAATATTTTAGAAAATGGATGTTCGTCCCACTGTGAGATATTCAAGTTTTGAACAACTATATAATATAGCTCGCTGACTTAATTTTTCTGAAACTAATTTAGCCGTTTCATAGGCCCTGCGTATTTTTAATAAATAGAGTGTCATTTAATTTCTATATACTTTCTATATACTGTATCTATATATCTATAAACCTAAATCGTAAACCGTGATGTTATATAACCTAGGTAATACTCTAAATGCCTTTGAAAGAATCATCAAAATTGGTACAACCGTTTCTGAGTTTTGCCTGGTAAATAAGAGATACTCCAATTTTATTTTTATATACAGATATTGTACCCGAATTTCAAACGGCCACAGCGCGTCTTGTGGCGTATCGAAGCCATCAATTTTCTATATTAGCTAATACCACAGTAAATAGGCTCTTAGAGTATGTCAGTCGCAAACAATGGTAATTCTAACGCTTCACACGGACTATCGTACTAAAACAAAACGAAACCTAGCTCTGCCTATATCTATACCCAGTTCTTTAAATAGGCTCAGAGATGTAGGTACTGATAATTGCGGGATCAGAATAGTTATATGATACCTTGATTTTCAATAGGAAGCTGAACTGTAACGATAAAAATTAATTTGTAATATCTAAAATAGTTGAAAAAGTTATAGGAGGTAAGCAGTAGTAAAAATAAAAATCGTGTGTGGCTTCCACGTGTGGTAAAAATGCAATTAAAAAAAAACGAAAAAAATATTTATATAAAAATACACGTGATTAAACCACGTTGTTACCTTTTTCAAATCTTCAAAATAAGCACACACATACACACCAATACATACTAACACATCTCCAAACATACACAAATACAATGAGAAGACCGCAAATATAAGAAACACTACATAATGTGTTTTATCTCATTCTCTCGTACGTTAAATCCTATAGATGTTTGTCTCTTTTTAATGATGCTTGTCGTTTCGTCGAGTTTCGAATTACAACGAGGCTGACAAGTTTCCAATGAAATTGATCATGATGATGAAATGGCTAATGAACTTCGAAAATTACTATTGAAAAACTTTGAGTTAGTTCACAATACTTATAAATAAAATCCCCATGAAACAATAAAAAAATTGTCAAAGAAACGAGGCTGTGAGCATCTACTAGCTGTTCAGAAATAATGAATGTATATCGTGTAGAGAGAAACACTGTCAGCTCTTAGACAATAACAAAACTTGAGCGCGGTGCTCAAAGCGTGCGAAAGTAGAGCCCTCTTTATCTGAGAGTCTAAGGGGGTGAGTGGGGTGCGGTGGGAAGGGGGAGGTGCGCCTTCGGAGGAGGACAAGTGCATCTCAAAGAAATGCAGATTTCACACGTCGCTACTCTTCGGTGTGTCGGATGTATCGCGCAGTGCTCGGTAGGTACCATTGGCAAAAAAAAATGTTTTTTTTTAAATAAGTGTAACTCTTTTTTCATCTCCTCCAATTCTTTCGTTCATGACGCATTACAACCAGCCGCGGTGTAGGTGCAAAGTTAATACCACTCGGCAGAGTAGCCAAACCCAATATGGCAGCATCCATAGCCCAGTTCGATGATTTAAATAAATAATTCACTCAGTTTTTACAATGTGTATATCATCCGAATGATTGTATTTATTAATTGTTCCGTACTTATAATACGTAGATTGAAATTCAAATTTTTTAGTTGAATTACATCCAATATTTCTATCTTAATTCGATCTTGATTTTTCATTATCATTTCCAAGTCCCTCCATCTAGTTTAATAATAATAAGTTGTGTCGATATGGGAGCGACTTTGACATAAGTACGGCACTTTTGTGTTAATGTTATAAATACACGACCCGTTTGCCATCGCGTGCGCATTAAAATACGCAGATGTACTGCTATACCACTATAAACCTTCTGTCTAAACCGCTTTGGTGTAAGTGTAATTAAAAACTATCACCGCATAATAAACATTAAGTATCACGTGTGTGAAAGAGGTGGCCATCAACATTTCTGCAATACTTGTGATTCGTAGACATACGAGGACCAGGCAGCCGCATCCAGCAACTAGGTAAGCGAAAGTGCTATTGTATACACCTCCCGTATCGGTCACATACTCTCACATGCTTGGGGTATAGACATAATACGTTCTCATAACGCGAGGTGAGCACAGACAGCTATTTACACGCATTTATAGGCAGGCGCCTAACCATTAGATGGTCCTTCGCGATTCGTTCTACACTGTCAAAGTCTTCACTTTAAAAATATTAAAAATTTGTTTAGTTTGCTGACCGTACACACCGAATATGACACTCATTATACCGAGACGTTTATAAGGATTTCTCTAAAACATGTCAAACGTATAAGTCGTAGTAGATGTCGCTTGAGACGCGCAGTGATTCGTCTCAGCGCAATGCCCTTTGTTTAATTGCTACTGTGTATCTTTCTTTCCGTGTTCCCTCATTATTAACTGAAGGATTGCTAAAGGGTAAACAAAGGGAACGCTTCTTTGCAAGTTCACTTTTATTTCCATATCAATATCAGCGTGTGACAAAATGAATTCGATCTAAGCTTCAAAATCAAAAATGCTTTATACAATTTAGGCACTAGGAAGGTGCTTATAAACATCAAGGCTGACACCGGCTCAGACAAACAACCCAATCCTGAAGAAGAACCTGCAAAAATCCGATCTGGTTTATATTTTATTGTAGGCGGTAGGGCCACGTTGAAGCTATTACTGATTTCAGCATAAATGGGTCGGCTCGACCGGGGTAGTGTCACCCTCGCACAGAAAACCAAAGTGAAGTAACAGTGCTTGTATTACTGCGTTTCGTTCGATTAGTTAGAGCGCCGGAAGCCCACTTCCCCCTTCATCTCCCCTCTCCTCTCCCTTTACCCCCTTCCCAATCCCTCTAAACACAGGCTGCCAACGCACTTGCAACTCCCCTGGTGTTCTATGGATTCCGGTGATCACTTAACATCACCGACTGACCCGACTGTCCGTTTGCCTGTATGATATAAAAAAATTCATGATAAACATTTTTACATAGATAGATATTTGCATTCATTTTTGGTGGTTGGAATTACCTGACGGCACCATCGTTCTCATATTGAACCTGCTTAACATAGTGCTTGAACTAACTAATCAATAAATCGGTAACATGCTTTGGGAATTCATTATAAAACCTAAAACTATCATCTAAAAAACTGTTATTGGTCTTAGTGAGCCTGCAATATGGAATAACCAATTTGTTATTATTTATGGTATTTAAATTATATTGATCTTTTCCTAAATCCAGTTTTTCTAGGTTTTTGCGGACATACAATTTGGCAGTAACTGCCTTTTCGAAACGTTCATTAATATCCTGTGAATGTTCCATTGTTGATGATGAAGACCACTTCTTGGAGGAAGGTATATTCACCAACTTATGATCTACTAACGGCTTCAAAATCCGAGAAACTCAAAGTTGTATATATATCTCACGTACGTTTGTACCTCTTACGAACAGCACCACATACCAGGAATGTTATTGTCATAATTTGATTCTTGAAAAACATATATCAGTCCTATTTTAAAGATCCTTGAGTAAAACCATACTGGATATTCCATTGCATAGTCCTAGGACGACATGTCCATACACGATATGGAGATTCTGCAAAATTTTAGTGTTGGGACGTCTTTGGTCGATTTGGTGCATTCTTAGTCCTTGGTCCATTCTTAAAATTTGATGTTTTTATCACGTATGATGGTTTGCTGCCTTTTGGCGTTAAAAATATTAGTTCTAACTGCTTCTAAATTTACTGTCCAGATAGCATTAAGCTGATATATACTATAAAATGTATAATAAACTTGTTATCAAAAATAGTAGCTGACGTACATCCATATTGACCAAGTTTTAGTATACGCATTGAAAAAAACAAAAATAAGTCGAGATAAAATTTATGGATAGCATGCCCTACTGCAATATATTATCTAAACAGTATCCAAATATGTAAAAATAGAGCGTCATGCATACTCAATCTATCTTCATCAAACATTGGCATTTGTGTATAATTTGGTCCAACTTGAGAGATACGATAATTTCTATTCCGATTAATGTCCTCAATATTTTTAAATTACAAATTAAATGATTGTCAATGTTGATTATTGTTATTTATTGTAAGTTTCATCAGTCTCGAACAGATGGCGCTTTAGATTAGTTTGTTGATAGAAAACTGTAGAACCGAATGTTATGGATCTCATAGATGGCGCCACATTTTAATTTTGAATATCTTCTCCAATAACTATGCCATAGCAACACGTGGCCGGATTAGCTGGTGGGAGATAAAATATGGAAATGCGTTGTAAACTCTACCACTCCTTGCTTGTACTAACGAGTAGTATGACGTCACGCTTTAGTTAACAAGTAAAACATTTCAACGGTGAATAGGTCTCGAAACATACGAACACGAGATACCTTAAGTAAAACTTAAACAGTTGAACAAATTATAAAGGCAATAATTATCAGGAAGTTCTCCCCCGAGTAGCTCAAATACGGTAGAGCATAATATTGGTGGAAATTCAATAACGATGAGCGAGAAACTTAGCACATTACTGAATCGTAATGTGAAACGATTAAAAGGAAAGTTTTTACAAAAGGGGTGTGGTATTACGAGCCACTGAACGATGGAATTTATAGAGTTGTTAATACTAATTCATTCTCACTTTCTTAAGTTACTAATACAATGTGTAAGTAATTCAGCACACTCAACTAAACTTCTGATTTATTTGATACTATTGTTTCTTAACTAAAATTTAAATTAACACTTCCATTCTTTCGTTAAATTTCTACTCTTTTTATTTAGAAAAAAATCTTATTCTCCACGAACAACACAAATTTAATTTTTTTAATAAGTCTACCAATTCATTACATGTTTTATAGTTACATAATTTTATATCTGAATGAACTTTAAAATAGCCCTATTTGTGATATTACTTGTATATTGTATTCTAATGTATTATATTTAAAAAATAGAACACATTATTCAGTTTTGTTACGCATTTACTTTAAAGAGTCGGTGCACTGTACGTATTGGTATTTTACAATAAACTGAAACACATAATAAAGAAAAATATCCTAATCCCACAAAATGACAGCATTATAGTTTTTTTTTTTTTTTTTTTTTATTGCAGCACGGCAAAGTGACTGCACTATGCCTGATGGTAAGCACAGTACAATCCAAAAATAATAGCGACCACCGATTGACACACTGTCCATCGCCGGTCGCCACTATCATGCCGGCCTGTAATAAGCTGGATATGCACAGGCTGATCCCGAAACGCGACCCGTAGAAGCGAATCACTATTACGGGCTTTTTCGCCATATACATGGTGGTTGCGACCCAGTCGGGCTGTAAAACCCTACCACCCCGCTTGCGCCATTGCCTCGTTCGTGATTCAGCAGGGTGCACCACGTGCAGGTGAGGTTGGCTTGGGTGTCTCAAGTCTTATGATGTTATTCGACACCCCTTACACCCCAAGTATTCACCTTATTATCTATTTCCGTCGCCTTAAAAGTCTATCGATTAAAAAAACCATCGATAGAATATAATTAGCTTAGATTCATACCATCGTCTATTATATTTTTACTTATATTTTCTTTAATTAATTTACCACATTTTAACTATCATTAGATAAAAAATTCGCTTATCATATTTAGAGTTATTAGAGTATATAGCTTATTGAAATAACAATTTCTTTATATTGTAACGAAAACTTTCTCCATCTATCTCTTATATTTTTTATAGACAATCGAATATCCTCATGACTATATTTGAGAAATTAATAATGAACTATACAGCAATATTAAAATACGTATACATAATATATATAGGTATATTTAATCATTATAAAGTCAAATAAAGATATTATATGTTTAAGATGACGAATAGGTAATTAAAGTCATTGTAGATTGGATTTTAATTGGGAAGTACTTTAAACTTGGTCAAATCCTTTTGCGATATGATAACTTGCTCACCTCTCGGTTCTCAATCAATCTTAGTTAGTACTAAATAGTCATAAGAATTATCAAATTTGACACACCAAATCTATAAAAAGTCACACTTTAAACAGCTCCTTAATTATATACAATTAGACAATCGGCGCATCGGTGGACCATGAGCCATTAGGGTTTTAATTGAAAATAGCGTAAAAGCTCTAAATCGTAGAGTGCACCCCGGTTGCCTGGGGGGTCGGGGGGCGAGCGCCGCGAGGCCTGCAGTGTCTCACTGTCCCAACTCGATTCCATTATAACTAACTATTGGGACGCTTTCAAGGCGCAATTAAATAATTATATTGAATCTTGCTACAGCATTCTAGAGTTGGAGAAGAAAACGGTGTTGCAATTAACAAATCATTGCAAACAATAGTGACGATCGCTCAGTTGACAATATGTTCGGATGCCACTTCGATGAACGTAGGTTCAAAATCATCGCCTGAAACGAACCTTGCAGAATAGGAAAACATTCTGATGAGACCGTAGCATGGTGATGGTGATATTTCTAAGTCGTCTTGGATAGTTACTATAAAATATTTAAAAAAAAAACTGGATATAGACCATTTCATGACAGTCACTGTGACTGATTTATGTTGTCTGTATGGTCGCAGACATCCAGTTACGTACAAGTATTCTATTACCCAGGTTTTGATTATTGGATATACTCCATTTGATTCAGGAAAATGACACAAATAAGCATGCCATATAGTGGTTTTTATACCACATGTATGAGGGTAGAGGTCTAGCCGAACACAATTACTATGTCTTATCACAGGAAAAAATAGTATTCATGATTATTATTGTTATTATCCAAATCATCTTCTTAAACCTAAGTGACGATTACAATAATATCACTGTAATTATGTTTTTGTTTCTTTTTAAATATCCTATTCGCATTTGACCACAGTTACATCCGATATTAATTAACTTTGTGGTCTAAGACGGTAAACACACTAGCCCTCAAGTACAGTTGCCGGAACACACCAACAGGTTCTTGGCGACAGATTCTCATCATGAGGGTGGTAGCTAGCCAGGTGGCTTTAGAAAAAACCCTACCACCATGTTATGGCTTTATCACGATTTTTCCTTCACTGTAAGCTTTGACTTAGTTGCAAGAATTCAAATCTACGTCCATCGACACGGTATATAAATAAATACGGTATCAATACTAACAAGGCTGTTTATGGATTGCAGATTGGTTCACCGTTTTTATGTCTTGTATTGTTTTCACCACCAAGTATATACAATTTAAACTAGAACAGAAATATCTCAGACTTATTCGTAAGTAAAAAAAAATCTACTTCAATCCACGTGGTGTCTAAACTCAACTCAACAGAGCCACTATCGCTTCATGAACCGCTTAATTGTCAGATTCGAACCGGTGTACTTTGATTCCGTGCAGAAATAAATTAGTAATAAGATATTATCGTTAGAATAGTCTATATTTGTGATTATCTATACTAATATTATAAACAGGTAAAGTTTGTGAGTTTGTGATGTTGTGATGTTGTGGCGTTGTAGGGGGTAATCTCAGGAACTACTGGAATGATTTGAATAATTCTTTCAAAGTTATATAGCTTATTCATCGTGAATGGTGATAGGCTATATATAATCACGCTAAAATCAATAGGAGCGGAGCACAGGTGAAAAATGTTTCAAAATCGGTATGTTTTTTCCTTTTGAGAACTGCTGCGTGTTAGTGTTAGTGTATCTATACCACGCGAACGAAGTCGCGGACAGAGGCTAGTCTAAATATATATAAGAACGTAAACCGAACGTAATACATTTGAAGCATTTTTAATAATGTCTCTTTGTTTGCACACGCATCACTTCTAAGTGCTCGGTACACAATAAAACTTAAACAAAAATATCACAAAGCGTATGTTCGAGTAATATTTAGCTTTTATTTTATTAAAGTCGCTTCGATCCATCAAAAGTTTTTTTTTACATCATAGGAGGCTAACGAACAGGTGGGTCACCTGATATTCAGTGATCACCGCCGCCCATGGACACTTGCAACACCAGGGGAGTCGCAAGTGCGTTGCCAGCTTGTGTTGGGGTATGGGAGGAAAGGGAACAGGAGAGAGGGAAGGTGAAGAGATTTTCTCCGGCGTACTCAGTGACCGAACGAAATGCAACAATGCAAGCACTGTTACTTCACGTCGGTTTTCTGTGAGAGGATGGTTCTGCCCCGGGCGAGCCGACCCATTCATACTGAAGACAATAATAACTTTAGTGTGGCTCTACCACCTACAGTAATTGAAATTTGAATGACGGCTCAACTTGTATGGGAGAAAAGTAGAAAGTGAATAGACTCAGTCAAATAACTTTATTAGCCACTGTTTGGTATATAAAGTTCAACGCGGACGAAGTCGCGGGCACAGCTATGTTTTTAAATATACTTTTATTTCTCATGGCGCCGTGTGCGTTTGTAACTGCCAATGAAATAGGGTAAAAATATGTTAATGACTGGGGCTAAATTAAATACGGAGACATACGAATGTAACAATCGATACGGGGTAATAAATGTTTGGTTAATGTAAGAATGACCGCACCGGCGATGTTACACGTTCGAAGAAATTATGTATATTAAATTCTCAACTGACTTTCTTATCGACAACGAAATGTTATGTCGACCGATAGGTTTTGATCGTTTTGTGATTAAATAGTATTTGTATTTGTCAAAAAAAAAATAAGCATACGTAATAAAATATAATACATTATGCTTATATGTAATGTAAATAAATGTTATTACAAACATATTTTTTATATTTTGTTTTTTTTTTTAAATTTATATCTTAATATAAAAAATGCAGTGTCATTATGTTTGTCCACGATGAACTTAAGAGTTCAACTTGAGAGATAGGATAATTCATATTTCAATTAACGGATTTAATATTTTTATCACAAATTAAAATGATTGTCAATGTTCATTATTTTTATTAATTGTAAGTTTCATTAGTCTCGAACAGATGGCGCTTTACATTACTTTACTGATAGAAAACTGTAGGATCTACTGTTAAAAATATCTCATAGATGGTGACACGCTTTTTGTCAATATTTTATCATAATTTTAATTTTACATATAATAATTGACCCACAGCAACGGCTGGCCAGATCACCTAGTATTTAGTATAATAAATAATTATAGTGTAATAAAATAAATAAATAAAATAATAGTAATAGTAAAATAAATAATTCCCTGTATATTTGAGAACATTATGTATAAATGTCAGAGTTACTCTTAAAAAAGTAAACAAAGTTCGCTTAAAAGTCTACATACCAAGATTCAACAAACCATGCTTAGAAATAGGTTTCTACTTGTAATTTAAATAACCGCAAGAAATAACTAAACATATGAGAATGATCTATACCGATGTATCCGGAAAATATACGATATAGAGTGTTATATGATATTGGTTGAATTTGAAAAGATATAGTTATGGTCTCTTAACAAGATGCGGGTTCATGTCTGAACATCTCTAGACGATCTGAGCACGTGGCCAGGTTTGCGGAGCATACTCGCATTGATCCCGCGACCCTGATGTATATACGCGCATAGCGGCGCAGGGGTTTTTAGCCGGTAGGAGTTAGATATAACTCTCTCCCTACAAGATTGTCTTCTCAGTAAGAAAGAATGTCCATTCATTATAAATATTTAAGAATCCAAAAATTTTACAAAATGTTCATTCATTAATTGATAACTACAATAAAATTTAAATAGTAAACTTAGATAAGAGACAATAATTCTAAATCTTTGTAGATAAGGTAGTCATTAAGCTAATTTAATTACGAGTTACATTAATAATTATTTTTTTGTAGTGACCTAAGAATACGTAATCAACGAGTCCAATTAATTGTTTACTTCTTTTATTTATTTGAATTTAATTCTGTCTTTATATAAGACTTCTCACGAAAATATATGAGTTTGAAATTAAAATAACTGTGAGTTTACATATTCTTTTAGATATTTTCTATAACTTTATACGATATATAACAATTTTGGGGTTTATAAATCGATGAATAAAGTTGTTAGTAACTCCACCAGAGCTACAGACACTATAATTGTTACATGGTAAAGTTTAGTTTCTTTGACATAATTGTAAATTTAAGAAATATGTTCGATTTCACAGTTTGTACTTATTAGAGTTACATTAGTGTAATCGATACACTACAGTAACTAAAAAATTCTAATAGTATACAGAACCAGAAAGTACAATACAGTTCAGGATCAATTTGTAAATACCTAAAATCCTATCTTTATCCTTCGTTACTACCGATACAATGATTGAATTTAATATAATACAAAGTGAAAGACTCTATTAAAGTAACTAAATCATTACGAAATAAAAATATTTGTTCCCGCCTATAAATCATTTAACTTTGGGAGTGGTAGAGCCAAACTGAAATTATTAATGGTTTCAGCATAAATGGATCGGCTCGAACAGGTTAGTACCACTCTCTTACAGAAAAGCGAGATAAAGTAACAGTGCTCGTTGCGCTTCGCTTGGTCAGTGAGAGTGCCGGAAACCCATGTCTCCTCCCTTACCCTCTCTCCCTCCACTCCCCCTGTCCCTTGTTCCTCCAAAATACAGGCTTGTAATGCACTTGCGACTCCCCTGGTATCGCTAGTGTCTATGGATGGCGATGATCGATTAACATCAGATGATCCAAAACGAACAGGCTCGTTTGTTTCCTATATGTTATAAAAAAATTACTCCATTTAACACTGTATTTTATTTTAATTTGAAAAAATAATCGCGATCTCAAAACTTAAGAAACATCTAAAACGATCAAAATATATAAGTCGGAGTACATGACACGTTAATATTGCATGCGACTAACAATCTAATTACAACCCCCGGGAATCGAACCCCGATCGGTCGGCCGATAGTGGCCGATTACACTACAGACCGATACAACGCCCCTGAGTTGCTACTATCCAAGTCGATCCAGCGGGCTCATTAGAATTTTTTATGGGGAAGTTCTGTTTTCAGCTGTCTCGAGCGATAACTTTGTTTCTGTTCACCTAAGTTTATTTGATTTATTTTTCGATGGTCACAAGGTGTTATATAAGATAAATTATATTATTTTAATTCTAATAATGGTGTAACGTAATAATCCAACTGCTGAGCAGAGGTCACAGTTTTGATTTTTCTTAAAATCTAGCTGACCCATGCCCACTTCGTTGTCGGGTATTAGGCATTGTCAAGCTCTACAACTTCTCCCTTGATCTCAATCATATTTATTGTTAAGGCAACGTTCGTAAGAAACGTTTTCGATCGACCGTTTTTTCTCCAACTTATTTTGCAAATTCGACTACCACAAAAAAAGCCTTTTCATTTTTCGGGTTAATATAGAGCCTATATTCTTAGTAAAGCTCTAGAAGAGTGTCTTTGCTAGACCCCAAATTATTGCACAATACAATACACAAACCAACAATCACACAATAATCTTTTAAAATACATGGTCGAATAGGTGGAGGTCCCTCAGGCGTAACGAGTCAGTAACACGGTACAAAAAAAATAATGTTTGCGTTTTTTTTTTATCGCAAGTCTGCCGCTGTCTGCTATTAATAGCCGTCGATGTCGTACAGATTGTCGACCTCCTCGTCTTCGAGCTGCATCGACTGGAAGTTGACCTTGTAGCGGAGAAACCACCGATGCCTCCGAAGCCGCGTACAAACTGACTCCCCTCCTGACTCTTGTCGGTGATGATCTCAAGAGTGGCTCCGAAAGACTTGTAGTTGTTCACGAGCCATTCGAGTAGCGGCTGACACTCCACCAGTTCGAGTTCGACCCCGCTCTCTTTATTTGTACAATGTGATTTGTCTTTCTCCTGCTCGGGGGTTAGATGCAGTATGGTCTCCTGATTGATCGCGTGTGATTTCAGTACATATCTTTGAATATCGAGGTTCTCCCAACAGATGAGTGTTTCGGCGACGCCGAGTTCAAGAGCGCGCAGTGTATCGTCCACACCGAAGCAATACTTTCCAGTGTCCTGTGATATTTCATCGAAGTACCTGCCGATGAGTTTCTTCTACTGTATGAACTTCACGTTCTGCAGCGACTCTGCTGCCAGCTCTATGGCTTGGTTGAAACCGTTCTCTTCTCCGTACGACACATCCACTAACTTTATGATCTTTGTTTGCAGATGCGAATCGAACATATCCGACTGAGAGAACTCGGTCTTAAAATCGGCTGAACCGGCTAGGATGAGGCCGGCGACGTTTGGCCTGTCCGCGCTTATGAAGAGCTGCGTGGCGACCTTCGCCACCTTACGCACGTAGTTGTGACGCTTCTCCATACGAAGAGAATATAATAAAACATATTACATTGGGTTTGTTGACTTCAACAAAGCTTTCGATACGTTGGAACATGAGTATATATGGGAGGCTCTAAAAAGACAAGGGGTGCAAGAAAAATACATACGAATAATTAGAAATGTATACACAGCGAGCACAGCACAGGTTAAACTTGAAACGACAGGTAACGAATTTCTTATTAAAAGAGGTGTACGCCAAGGGGATCCTCTATCACCAAAATTATTTTCAGCAGTGTTGGAGATGATATTCAGAAATCGAGACTGGACAAAAATTGGCCTCAATATAAATGGCGAAAATCTTAACCATTTGCGCTTCGCAGATGATTTGATTTTATTCACAGAGTACGCAGGAACCCTGGGACTAATGATGCAACAATTATTCGATGAAAGTGCTAAGGCCGGCCTGACAATGAACCTAACTAACTAAAACTAAAATTATGACAAATTCTAAACAAGCTATCAACGAACAAATAACAGTAAATAATGAATACATAGAATATGTAAATGAATATATATATTTGGGCCAACTTATATCTACAGAGTATGAAAAGAAGGATAACTAATACATGAAAACGGTTTTGGTCTCTCAGGGAAATAATGAAGGATAAAGATATGCCAATGAAGGGAAAAAGAAAATATACGAAGTATGTATAATACCATGCTTACTATACGGATGCCAGACATGGGCGTTAACAGAATTACAAGAAAGTAAATTAAAAATCTGCCAAAATCAATAGAAAGAAGTATTTTAGGTATAAAAAGAAGAGATAGAGTGAAATTACAAGAAATTAAAAAGAAAACACAATTTAAAAATGCACACACAGCCTATAGGTCACTTAAATGGCGTTGGGCGGGACACATGTTAAGGGAAAGTATGGAAAAATGGTCCAAGTTAGTAACTGCATGGTATCCAAGAGGTAGCAAAAGAAATAGAGGTAGACAAACCAAAAGGTGGGAAGACGACTTTAACAAAATAGCTGGTCCGGTATGGACCCGTCTAGCAAGAGACAGAAATACGTGGAATCCTTTAGGGGAGGCCTTTGTCGACAGATAAGCTGTTCTACACAAACATCCAGTTGCCGATCATTCACATAGTCAATTAAATTAGGTTTTAGTTTTTAGCAAGTAGGCATACAATAATTGTAAGAAAAGAAACAGCAAGAAAGGCTATTTTATTTTTATTTATTTTATTATAGAGCCTATGACACCCACGAATAACGTGGCATTCTATTGACACAAGAATTTTCAAAATCTGTTTAGTAAATTCAGATATTACCCCCTACAACGTTGGAAACTCACAAACTTTATCTCTTTAGTAGCCACTGCCTTCGACTTCGTTCGCGTGGAGTAGTTACTTTGGGCTAATGCTAACACGCAGAGGATGCTCTCAAGAGGGGAAAAATCCCCGATTTTGAAACATTTTTCATCGGTGCTCCACTCCTATTGATTTTGGCGTGACGATATATAACCTATAACCATCCTCGATAAATGAGCTATATAGCATTAGTAGTTCCTAAGATTACCCCCTACAACGTCATAAACTCACAAACTTTACCTCTTTATAATATTAGTTTCTATATATTAATACGTGAAGCAAAAAAATTGTACCCCTTTTTAACCTATTTCCCGTCAACGGGTGAACTTGAAATTTGGCATAGTTAAAGTTTATATGGCGGAGAAGTGCAGAAAGCTGTTTATCTATGCTAATATTATAAAGAGGTTAAGTTTATGAGTTTGTGACGTTGTGATGTTGTGACGTTGTAGGTGGTAATCTCAGGAACTACTGGTCCGATTTGAATAATTCTTTCGGTTTTTTTTTTCGAAATATCTACGCTATTGACCCAGTAAGGTCTTAACAGCTTCACCGAACTACTAAGGCGAGCGCTTAAGGCACTCAGCCGATTTCATTATGGCAACCAGCTCAAGGGTGCACGGCACACCTCGGCTTGGCTGTTGCCTGTTGCATGCAAAATCGCGACCTATCTCAGCTAACCTAGCTAACTATTCATATGTGTATGAGTTGTTGAAACGTATATGTGTATCAAGCATACACGCCTCAACAACTCCTCCATATATTTATTATCGGAAAATTGAGAGTTTTTCAGTTCGATAAGGGAAAAAAGTAAACCCTTCAACTTTCATGTGTAAGCGTGTAGGCGTGCACGTGTGTGGCACGTGTAGGCTTGAGCCGCTGCCGTGGGAGGCCTAATCGGGTATCGATTCTTTCGGTGTTATATAGCTCATTCATCGAGAATGGTTATAGGGTATATATCATCACGCTAAGACCAATAGGAGCGGAGCACAGATGAAAAATGTTTCAAAATCGGGATGTTTCTTCCTTTTGAGAACGCAAACGAAGTCGCGAGCAGAGGCTAGTTTTACATAAATGCATTAGAAGTACATTAAATTAATTAAAATATGCACTACTCACACTACTACTACAATTTTAAACAACATATACACACATGTAAATAAAAGACATTTTGACATCCGTCAATAATTACGAACTTCAAAAAAGGTTGTAAAGGAGGTTGCTATGCTCGACTATATGAATTTTTAAACTCTTACGTTCTAATTAACATCTTTCATCCTACATTCAACAATGATATTATAAAATATAACTACTATTGTAATGTTTATTATTTTTTATGGTGAACTTACTTCAAATGATGAATTAATAAAAAATGAGCCAAATAATATTTTGTATAATCAAAATAAGGATTTTGTTCATAAAAGTAATCCATGACTTATAGCTCCGCGGTTACAATGTTGCAATTCAACCTTATGTACCAACAAAAAAAAATTATTTTCAAAAGCTAATGGTAGTATTAAAAACGTCTTTGTCTTGGATTCATCATTTGATTGTATTGTGCATCCATTACTTTTCCAAACGATGATACTGGACATATCACTATTTCTCATAATGAACAGACTACATTTAATTCAATATCACCCAGAAATACCACCCACCCATGGTGTCGTGTAAAATTAATTGAAAATTGTCATGGGTTGCAATAAATTTCTTTATTTTCGTAAAGTAATGTTTGGTTAAAATTTGAGCTTTACCACGTGGATTTTGTTTCCAATTTATAATTAATTTTCATTTTCACACACGTACTTTTTTTTTTGATTATATAATAAAGATCATGGCAAATGGCAAATAACTGAGTAGCCATGATGAAAACCTTTGATTACAGAAGTATTATACCCTTTGACAAAAGAACTCTAATAAAGTTCAAACTTTAAAAAATCAATTGACTTTGGTCGAATGTCGACCATTGGGCACCCACTAGTAGACTAAATTTTGGCTCAGGCTTAGTTGATAATGTGTCGAACATTGCGTCAATGGACGTGGGTTAGACTGACAACTAAGTCGGAGTTTCCAGTGAAAGATATCATGATGAAACCATAGCATCGTGGTAGTTCTTTTTCCAAGTCCGCCTAACTATTACCCTCAAGTTGAAAATCTATCGCCAAACACCTGTTAATGTTTTCCGAGAACTGCATTTGAGTGCCAATCGACTATTAGTTTAGCTTATTAACCATTTCAGACTACATTGTCATTTAACAATAAATAAGATTGTAGTCAAAGGCTAAAACCTATAAAATATAAAAAAAAACATTAAGACAATGTGTAATACACATACATACAAGAGCATAGTGTCCTTCTAAGTTAGAAATAATTCTATATTGTGTTTACCTAAAAGAAATCGTGATAAACGACGAATAACTCTAAAAGAAGCCCGCCTTTAAAACATTTTTGATTGCTGCTCCGTTCCTATTATTCTTAGCGTGATGACATATAATCTACAAGCCATCCTCAATAAATGAGCTATCTGACACTGAAACAAATCGAACCATTAGTTCTCGATATTAGCGCGTTCAAGCAAAAAAACTTTTTAGCTTTATAATATTAAGTATAAATAAACAATTCTTAAAAATTTTATTAGTCTGTTTGTTTCGACTCATCTCAGAAACTATTAAATCGATTTCGATGAGGTTCCTACTTGCAAATACTATTATTAAAAAAAAATAGGATTACGTGAAAGTATACTAAACTAATGAAACAGTACCCAACAGTAGTTGCACATTTAAAACGAGTTTAATAAGATTAATAAAATGCACAAAAGCAGAAAAAAGTAGGGACCAAGAGTCTGCAAATAAAGATGATGCAGTATCCAGAACCGCGCGCCATACGCGCACGTTACTACTGTACAATTTTTTTTGTACTAGAATCCATGTGGACTGTTTCACGTGTAACAGCAAGTTATTACCCTACACCTTAATTAAATAACCACCATTCTTTAAACAAAATTCAAACCTATATACTATTACTTATATCATATTCGACAATCAAACCCTACCCTTGGGTTCATATATTGGTTTTGTAACTTTGTTACTAAGTATTATGTAATGTAGAGGCAACAATTCGCATATAACTGAAGAGCTAAGAATGAAAGACTTCTTAAAATATTTAACGGAGCTACGTATCTTCGTGGCAAACAAGTTAATTTTAAATCGAAATTAATAAATTCTAATGTAACAAATCAAACTACAAGCAAATCGAGAGATACAATATATTCATTAGCCACGAAATCATTCCTGTTATCTGTAGAAAATAAATTACACGCCGGTTAATTGATTCAGTTTCGATCCACAAGGGGGAGCCAACGATGCGTCACGAGTTATCGAGTCCTGGACAAGGGCGGGTGCCAGATGGCTGAAGATCCTCGCCTGGATAAGGTTTGATGAAGAAGTTGTTAATGTTAATAGAGCAAGGAAGGAATTATTTATCAAAAGGTTGACATATAATACACATTACTGCTCATTAGATTCTATGGGAATAATTTCCACGTTAAATCCACCTTTCAGAGTACTGCATCATGGGTTTAGCCTTGGATATAAGTAGAAGACATGCAGATCATGCCCCTATGGATGTGTTCTTGCTAGCTAGCCACCATCGGAGTTTTTGGCAGCGTCCTTAGTCTGTTATATACTGGATTTGATATTGTATTCATAATCTTGTGTTATTTGACTCCATATTGGTGGTGTTTTACGTAATTATAGTTCGTTTATGGTGCACAAGTGAAGTTTATGGAAAATAATACAATGGAGTATGAATTCTGAGATACTAAAAAAACTTCATGGAAAGTCCTAACAGTTACAGAAAGTCCATCATGTCAGAACATTGAAATTATCACAAGATGTGATACCCACCTACTACTACCTACCTACTCGATAATGACAGTAATACCAGAAAACTAGAAGTTTAGTTACCAAAAACAAAAACACTGTAATCATGTTCTTTTTAACACTCCTAATAACATCATAGACATAATAATTAAGAAGACGTCATAGAAAAATAGAACTAGACGCATCATGTAATAAACTCTTATAGACAATAGAAACAAGCATGAAAAAATAAACAAAAACGAATATCGTTCCAACAATACAATAGAAATTGAAGGAATAGACAGAAACACCCATGATATTTAAAAAAAAGAAGAATTCCCCGCTAATTTATTCTAAAATTCTTAAATTACCCAGACAGTAATAAAAGTATTCGTTTACTTTTTGGATCATTCGATATGACGTCATGTGTAAAACAAATAAGTTATGATTTCATATGATAAATAGTTAAACATTACATCTAAAATGAATACTAACTATCAAATATTGTTGTCGAAACATAGTGACTGATGCTTAGAGGCCATTGGATGAATATAATACTTTTCTTCACATTTTTTTTTATCTGACTACTTTTTTTTCACGAATTTTCTAAACTATTTCAGTTCGATAAGGAAAAGAAACAAAACCCTTCCACTTTCATGTGTAAGCGTGTATCCGTGCACGTGTGTGGGGGTGATATGTATGTTGGGGCGTACAATGAACTGACTAGCCTTTACATCTTCACCGAACTACTAAAGCAAGGCTTGAGCCATTTCGTCACTTGGCAACAAGCTTAAGGGTACCAGAGCGGCCAAACCTAGGCTTGGACTGTTGCCTTGGATACAGCACCGAGAATCTGTCTAAGCTAAACTAAGCTAGCTATTGATACATACAAGAATTCATAAGAAATACATTTGTACCGGCATGTGAGAGCTATGAATACAAGCGTTCCTACACTATAATTCCTTGGCATATAAAAGTGACCAACTTGAAACCACCTCAAGAAGTTTTCGACTTGTAAAAATCATTCGACCATAATCGTCCAGTAATTAACTAAACCGAATTCACTCATGCTATTGACCCAAACGCCTGTCATTGTTCCACCAAAAATCAAACGTGTCGCAAACGATTGTAGACTTTATTTACGTATTAATAAAACCTATTTATTGATCGACAATTACTAATGTATCCTTGGATACTGTGCAGTTGAATATAAACTTAAAACCATCGTTCGTAAGATACATTTCAGCTTGGTGTTCCGGTTGACTGATACCCGTTATGCTTGGCTCGCCACCTGCTAGCTGGTCACCAATATGAATGTAATTAGAGGCACCACACACATGTATTGTAAGACAGTCTGCGGTTACAATTTTAAGGAAGTCCTTTGTAAAATCGACATGGAATTTTGAGCAATAGACTATTAATAATATAAAATAGTATGATACGAATTGATCGATACAAATAAAGGAATATTATCTATATTCTATACTAAATATAAAATTATGATAAGACCGGTCATGCTGTATGCATCTGAGTGCTGGGCTACGAAAGAGACGGATGAGAGAAAATTACATGTGGCAGAGATGCGAATGTTAAGGTGGATGTGTGGTGTAACTAGAATGGATAAGATTAAGAATGAGTATATTAGAGGCAGTTTGAAAATAGCACCAGTGACAGAGAAGTTGCGGAGTAATCGGTTAGCATGGTATGGGCATGTCATGAGAAGAGATGAAAGCCATGTAACTAGAAAAGTGTTGAGTATGATAGTGGATGGATATACGTGTAGAGGAAGACCGAAAAAGGTATGGATGGATTGTGTGAAAAACGATATGTCTGTAAAAGGTGTGAATACTGAGACGACATCTGACAGGAGAGAATGGAAAAAGAAAACATGTTGTGCCGACCCTACTTAAGTGGGATAAGGGCAATGATGATGATGATGATATCTATATTCTATACTAATATTATAAAGCCGAATAGTTTGTATGCTTGAACGCGCTAATCTCAGGAACTACTAGTCCGATTCGAATAATTCAATGTTTGTTAGCTCATTTATCAAGGAAGACTGTAGGCTATATACCATCACGCTAAGACTAATAGGAACGGATCATCAATGAAGAATATTGGAAAATTGGTTTCTTTTTTTTCCTTTTGTGAGCTTCCACTGCGGGTTAGGTACTTTCGTAACTATTCCACGCGAATGAAGTTGCAAGCAGAAGATGGTTGATTATAAAACTCATTGATATTATCCTAACTGTTAGTTCCTGACACATAAAAAAAATTATCGACATACACTAACTTTTCCAACCAGATAAAATCGTTGACTGATAGTTTTCGAATTGGAGTCTTGTATGATAACTTACTAAATCTGTTTGGGAAAAAGTTATCCAAGCCTTTTATTACATGTTTAGTTCTCGTATTTAAAATTTGGTAAATTATCACCTCAATGATTAAAAATAATCCAAAAAGCTTGTGAGTGTAAACCAGATACAGCCCAAATCAAAAGTGTATCATTTGAAGAGCGTAAAATACTTTTAATACCTTAAGTAATCAAGACATTTGCAACTCTGTAGGATACACACTACTATGTCAAGTGAACAAGGATATGGCCTATTCATTAGTTTACAGGCAAGCCTTCGCAAAAGTTACTTAATAACGATACATGTTAAGGAAGTTATTGTTACTCTCAAATTATATTGTAACCATAATTACTGATAGTGCAGTAGCCAACCAATCCATACATACAATAGAATCGACCTCTCTACTTTTTGTTAAACCGAAATGACTGAATGGATACAAGCGGATAGAATTTTTTTGTGGATATTATCTGGATTACATAAGAACACAGATAGATGGTAACTATACAATAATGAATGAAATTAAACAGAATTGATTTGAGATCTATTAAAGGATTATAGGGACTAGGTCGTAAAATACCGTTATAATCTAAATACTAGAAACTGTATAAAACTGATCGACCTATGTATCAGACTCCAGTAAAACCAACAATAGTTTTCTTAGGTTACAGTGTTAGATTTTACAAGAGAGTACCAAAGCACATTACAGGTTTGGTGGACTTTATAAGTTTACTAGCCGCTACCCGCGACTTCAGTCACGTGGAATAGTTACTTTGAGTTAATGTTAACATGCAGCGGAATCTCTCAAGAGGAAAAAAAACGATTCTGAAATATTCATCATTGGTGCTCCGCTCCTATTGGTCTTAGCATGATTATATCTTAATCTTCCTCCATAAATAAGCTATGTAATACAGAAATATTTTTTCTGAGATTACCCCCTAAAACATCACAACGTCATAAACTCAAACTTTACCTCTTTTCAATATTAATATAAATAAACTACTTTATAAACATAAGTTTGATCGCCATGTCAAGCGAGTTTTGGTGAGAAAAATCTATTATAGATTGGATCAATGTGTGAACGATGGTGATGTCTAGAATTAACTCGTCTCGGTGCATCCTTTAAAACCCATTATAACGTGTTATGTATTATAAATATATATGTTAAAAAGATAAACCCGATCGGGTTACTTGTAGGTTCTTCTCGATGACTGGATTGTTTTCCGAGTAGGTAAGTAGTATGGTAGTTTTATGGAAAGCACATTATTAAGGGCTACATTGAATAAAGAATTTGCAATTGTGATTTTATTTTGAAGTAATAATAGCAGAGATAATATTAAATTAAAAAACAAAGCATTTTTAATCAGGATATAATAAATAGTTTCTATGGAACCACTAACGGTAGTGCAGAATAAAACTGTTTATTATGAGAATGTAATTCTTAAAATAATCGTAAATTGTAAACTTCAGAAATCATTAGGATTTTTTCTCTAATCGCAATAATTTATTAAATTATCGTTTGGTCCAAATAAAAAACTAAAAAGTGATAGGTGGTCTTATAACTCTTGATACTCGACTTGCGTTCAACCGCAGCGGCATAAAAACAATGAATTTCAACTCCTTAACGGCTGCGGGGCCATTAATGTGTCACTTGCAACAAACGACCACTTTCCAATAGGAATTAAATAGTGCGGGCCCCAGAATAGAACCCTTGGAGAGTGTAAATGTTAAGCAATATTTCTAATGCAATTGTGTAATTACATTTTATGAGTTGATACTTTATTGACTTTGTTTCGCTAAGCTGGTTTTATGATATTATATCTGACGATGAAGGAAAAACCACATATAAGATTCTATCAGTTCAACAATGATATAATATTTAAAATGGCGCTATTGTTGCGGTTATCTTCGAAACCAAGACATGTATTAAACACTCTTTTATCGATAGATGATGCTGCGGTAAGCATTTAGGATTTGAACCATAAGTAACCAATCGCTAAGTTTGTGATTTTGATTGATTACATTTGATCATAATATATAATGGCTCTTACGTCTACAAAAGACAATTTAAACATCTTTATCATGGCTGTATCGGGTTTCGGAAGTGACAGCCTTGCCCATAGGAACGACAAGTGAATGTCAAGTCAGGGGCGATTGGTCATCACGTGAAGACAGGTAACGTTTTAATATGTTTATCTCAAAGTAAGTTGAACCACATTTTACCATGGATCGAAATGAACGCACCGCTTTCACCTGTTCCTGTTTTGAGCGAGCTCCTGCCAACATCTACAGTTAATGCCAAAAGGGGACATCTCGCTTAGCACAATCTTTAAAACATAATAATAGCTTCTCAACATATCTTTCTGCATACGATATCGCACCCAGTAAGATACACCCTGACATACGAGATAATCTAGATATATCACGCAGAATTCTAGATAGCAGTTGAGTAAGATAAACACAAACAGATGATTCTTCTACGAATTGCATTGATAAATAAACACTGTTTTGTAGACACAATTACCAGTTGAAAGAAGAAGCGATGTGTTTTTTAGACTGTATTGATAAATATGCACTGTTTTGTAAATATAATTGCTGGTCTAAAATAGTACAAATAGTATAACCGACACTAAGCAAAAAGAACGTTAGAATCGTTCCCCTTTAACTTGACAATACATCGATAGTATCGACACTATCGGATCGTTAAAACCACGATAATTAACAGTTCCCAGCGCCACATGTCATTTTAAACAAAAGCTCGTACATATGAGAGGATAATTACTATACGACAGAGATAGAGGTATACTTAATCGGTGAGATAGATAGAGAGGAATGTAAAGGCCCAGATCGGAAGCAGATTGGCACGCACCACTGCGCACTGACCGAATATGTTTTTTACTAATTAAAAATGCGGTCGGTCGGTAGTTTGATAAATTGTAACACATTCGGTTTGTTTTACTCGGTTTTGGGCTATGTATAGTTTTCAAGATGATTGACACACGATTTAAACTTACTGTGAATTCATTATGCACTGATTTGTATATACATATATCAATTGTATGCATTTAACAAAACAACCCTATCCTAAATCAAGAAGTTGTGGTGTTCTATCGAAGCGGTTAGTAAGTTAATCCATCGCGCCGTGAACGCTCCGGCGCGGGACATTGTGGATTATAACCTAAGGATGGCCATAAACCATGAAACCGCCATAAAGGGAATATCGTCATTAAAATCCGTTCTAAAATATTAAATAGTGAAATGAAACCACAAAAATAAACAAAGAAATACATAAATAATAATAAATAAATAAAAATAAAAACCGAATATGTCTTACTCACACTCCCAGATATCATTTTTGATGTAATAATAAAAAAAAAGACAAAACAAAAAAACGGTGCGGACCAAGACTTTGCAGGATAGAAGAAAAAGTGGTCATATCTAACTCTGCATATACTAAGAACGTTTAACGTATTAGATTTTTGTTAAAAAAAAATCAGGTGTCTAGAAATAAGTAATAACATATATTTCAATCATCTTTAGAAATGTTTGTCTGTCTGGTTGAACACGCATAACAATGTAGGTACTACGTTCATGATAAAACCTTGAACGGTTTGAAATAAAAAAAATAAAACTAATTGCAACAATATTCATTACTATAAGCTTTACAAACCAATTCGATACACTATAAATAATATAGAATACGTGTCACGGTGTTTATCTCTGATGTAATTCCAAACTACTTAACTCAATTTTATAAAATTTTTCTACGTGTGTAATTCGTCCAACTCGAAACATGTAGGAGTGTTTTTTACCTCAAATGGATTTGGTTGGTTTTGCTGCAATCAGATTCTAAATTTTTTTAAGATTTTTCGTCATTGAATATACCATCGCAATCTGTAATAACCTATTTGCGAAGTAGCTCGAGTAAGCTACTCTTCATGTATAAAAATTCAGTGTCATGTTTGTCCACGATGAAATCCAAAACCACTCAAACGATCTTAAACTAAGTTGGCATTTATGTATAGTTTGGATTTGTTTTATTGTAGCACGGCAAAATGACTGCACTTTGCCTGATGGTAAGCACAGTGCAATCCAAAAATAATAGCGACCACCGATTGACACACTATCCATCGCCGGTCCTCACTATCATGCCGGACTGCAAAAACTTGAAAAACTTGGTCCAACTTGAGTGATAGGATGATTTATATTTCGATTAATGGCCTCAATATTATTAATTGTAAGTATCATGAATCTTTAAATTAATTTGTTGACAGAAAGGTGTAGGATCGACTGGTATAGATATCCCATAGATGGCGCCAATTTTTAATTTTGAAAGTAAATCATCATAACTTTAATTCAACAAGTAAAAACTGAGCCACAGCAACACGTAGCCCCGTCAGATAATAATGTATTAAAAAGTCGCAATTGTCTTGATATATACGACGAATCGTATAAAAATGAGTCGATTGATCGTATTCATCGAAGCATAGCGCTTTTATTGAAGTATTAATTCCCAAGTTTTTACTCACGTTCGGATAAGACTCGAGGATTATTCCATACCCTCTCATGCGTAAACACCATAACGATCCGCACATTGAGCAGTACACAAAAAAAAATCCATAAATCGGCTAACTAAAGGACCAGTAAATCACAATCATGCAAATCAACCCATCGGAGACCATCGAAATTCAAATCTCGGGCCGTAAAATCGACGTATCCACAATAAAATAATATATACAGTCTAAATAAATGAACAATACTGAAGTTACGGACGAAGCGGCTGCACTCGAGGGTTAACTTTTGGCGTCATTTAATGAGCTATTGAAAAATGATAGCGAAAATGGTGAGAGTCTAAGAAATTAGCATATTTTAGGGTAAACATCTAATAACAAACGATATAAAACATACCTTATGCCCTCGGCTTACGATATATACTACTACTACAGAAAACAATTTTGGAAACACTTTTTCGTACCCATATTTTTGCATACGTGGCTTTAATATAAAACATATTACAAGACCAAATAAATTGTTCGATATAATGTATGCGAAAACATTAGAATGATCTTTAATGTTCATATATATATAAGCAAAGTTTGTTTTCTTTGTCCGAGGTAAACTCGAAAACTACTGGACCGATCAGCATGAAACGACAACCATTCGACGCGGAATTAATTTTAGATGGTTATAGGCTATATATTTTTCAAATTCTATGAGCCCGTTGCCATGTTTTCTCAATTTGTTTGTTTATGGCTATTTTGGAAGCTACCACTGCGTGTTAATGTCAGTATTATATGCGTTGCCATGGTAACGCGATAACATTCTATCGCAAATATTTTCATGTTTTATTTTGTGTTCCCACTCAAAAAGTTTATTCTACGTTAGTTTTGTCTACAATTTTTAATTATACGTGTTACGTTTATATCGCAAACATTTCTAAAGTTTATTTTGCGTTGCTATTTAAAAACTTTAGTAGTAATAATATTCGTCCAATAAGACAGTCGAAGGAATTAACCCATACTGCCAATTCTGAAGTTGTCAATATATACACAAGATTATGTATAAAATATAAAATCCAGACATAGTATACATGACAGACTGAAATCCCGCCAAAAACTCCTCAAAAAGTTTATTCTACTAGTTTATTTTGTTCGCAATTTTTGATTTGTGACATATTACGTATTATAAAAATAAAATATATGTATGTAATATTAAAATAAATACATTTTGGTGAATAGATATATCTGTGATGCTACAAATACCAACAATTTTTTTTTAATTCTGTTGAATGTCTGTTTTTTATTTGTTTTCGGTAATCTCCGAAACGGCTGGACCTATTAGAACAGGTTTTTTTTCTTAGAAATGACTACGCTATTGATCTAGCAAGGTCTTAACAGCTTCACCGGACTACAAATTATATTTGAGTGGCAATTTTACGGGCAAATAAGTAACGAATTAGCTGTTTTATTTTAAAGTAGCGGGTTCAGAAAACGTTGCCCGCCCTGATAATAAGACAAACTATACCTAAACCTTGCCCAAGAATAATTTTATATATTAGTGAAAACGACATGAAGAGGCGTTCTGTAGTTTTTGATCTTATCGCGATCAGACATATAGACAGACGTGGAACAGGACTTTGTTTTACACTATGTAGTGATGAACTGTTATCCGTGCATTCGTCTGTGTGAAATTAATCAAAAATATGTTGTTCACACAAGAATAAATATAATTGAAAGTCGTATGTTTATATGCGATTTAAATTATAGCAAGGTATAATAATAACTTAATTATGTCGACACTATGGACATATTATATCTATATAATAAAAGATTTAACACATATTGTTTGATAATGTTTAGCTTAATGTTTTCATTACTTTCTTATATAGTGTAAGTGTGCACTGAGTGTGGTATATAATGGTTTAAAGTTCCCGTTATGTAGCTGATAATAAATCCCATCCCATTCAATACACTATTAGTATTCACATATATAATGTACACGTTACCTGTTACAGTAGATGATGTGCGTGTGATACTTACAAATATTTTTGAAAGAGTATTATTGTAATTTACACTAGATGTGTGATCACAATTTTAAATTTATTTAATATATAAAAAAAACGCGTGCGAAGCCACGGGTAACAGCTAGTGTTCAATATATAAAAAGCAACTCTTAACAGTATTAAACGAGAAATTTCTTGAAGACTAAATAACGTTTGTCTCCCTTTTACGCAAAAAATATCAAAACTAATTTTGATAAACTTATACAGTAATACTGGCGGGCCCGGTAGACGTTATCCTGCCTTGATAATTGAAATAGCCTACCGAGTTTTTTTTTGTTTTTCTCGAACTGTCTACCTTGGCCTAGCAAGGTTTTAACAGCTTCACCGGACTACTAATTTTTTACTAATAATTTTATTTGGGCAACTAGCTCAAGGGTGCACGACACACCTCGACTTGGGCTGTTGCCTGATACATGCAATTTGCGACCTATCTGAGCTAACATAAGCTACATATTCATACTTATACGAGTTATTGAAACTTATATGTGTACCAAGCATAAATACCTCAACAGCTTATATGTAATTTGTGTCGGGTAATTTTCCTAAACTATTTCAATTCAATAAGAGAAAAAATAAAACTCTTCCACTTTCATGTATAAGCATGTGTGCGTACACGTGTGTGGAGGTGATATGTGTAATGTTGTTGCAGTGATGTAAGATTTTGTGTCACTGTACCACGCGAGCAGCGCACTCAAGAGCTCGCTTTAGTAGTCTGGTGAAGCTGTTAAGACCTTGCTAGGTCAATATCGTTGTCAGTTAAAAAAAAGCCTCAAGAATATTTTATAAATATATATGATTATATAATTATATAATTTCATTAAAATCTGTTCATCGGTAATTAAAAGTTATTGTAATTTTAATGACCACGTGATATAATTACACGAGACAAGGAAATTGGACTTAATACATTCAGATGAGTCCATAGTCACGGTTTTATTCATCGGGTTCCACGCGGTCGAAGTCGCGGGCATAGCTAGTATACAATAATAATACTGCAAATTTAAGGAAACACTGTATATGCATTCTATCTCATTCACTTGCGTGTTAAACAGTTTTATCGAATTCAAGGTATACATATGATCTATAATAAAATACATGCAGATGGCATAAGGATGATGAAACTGACAGGAAGATTAAGAAGGGTGTAAGGGGTGTCGAGTAACATCTTAAGACTTGAGACACCCAAACCAACCTCACCTGCACGTGGAGCACCCTGCTGAATAACGAACGAGGCAATGGCGATAGCGGGGTGGTAGGGTTTTAGAGCCCGACTGGGTCGCAACCACCATGCATATGGCGAAAAAGCCCATCATAGTGACTCTCTTCTGCGTGTCGCGTTTCAGGATCAGCCTGTGCATATCCAGTACTGGGTGACTTTCGTCATTATGGCCGGCATGACAGCGGCGACCGGCGATGGATAGTCTGTCTATCGGTGGTTGCCGATGTTTCTGGATTGTACTGTGCTTAACATCAGGCATAGTGCAGTCACTTTGTCGTGCTACAAAAAAAAAAAATAAAAAAAGGGAGAAAGATCAAGTTACAACTTAAAAAAACTGAGATCCTACGAAATATCCACGCAAGTGAATTTTTTTTCGGATCGTAGGCATTTAACTGAAAATTATCAGAAATTATTGTTTTTAGGTTATTAAAATCACGTTATTGTTATTACCTTAATAATCTTAAATTGTGAATGATAATATGAAATCAATAGTAAACAAGGTACCTAACTATACATTTTAATTTCAATCTGTGTATTAGAGTATGGAATATAGTAAATACATTCATTCGCATTCGCATGATATACGCATGTCAAAGACTGAGCAGAATATTTTGAATCATTTTGAATTGAGCCATAGGCGCTGTCATATTGGCGTTGACTGCTCTACCGAGCGTTATTCACTATACTCCTATTCCGCGGTCGCGCGACGGTTGTAATGCGACATGCAATAGATGGACAAAAAAGATAGAGGTGATGGAAAAAAGTTTCACTTTACAAGAACATTAAAGGCGACTCGCAATTAATTAGGATAAATTGTAAATATATTCGATATTTTACAATAACAAATGTTCTGTTACACAGAACAAAGTCGTGAACGTTATCGGGGCGTATGTAAATTCCTCCAACCCTTAAACTGCATATGCTAATTCGGTCCATACGGATAGTACGCGCGTGCAAAGATTTATACGCCGTTTGAGGGTTAAACTCAATACGGCGATGACAGATGCGTTGAAAAACATCGTGTCACATTACTTACGCGAATAATGTTCGAATCTTTCCCATGGTTTGGAGAAATTGATCTTCTTTATCATAGAATTACTATTAAAAATATATATATATATTTATTGTAACAAATTCACGGACAATATAATAGTAAAAACAAAGACATACCTAATACCTTTAAACGAGCAATTCTTGTATATTTTTATATTTGTATATATTCAGGATCTCGGAAACGGCGTCATCTATTTCCGTGAAACTTAGCATGTAAATAGTTTCGGGGACGATAAATCGATCTAGCTAGTTTTCATTTATTAAAAACTTCTTAACTGAGTTTTTAGGCAATGAAAAATATAGCAAGAATATAAAGGTAAATTTCGCCCCCGCTGTCAAAACATAAATAGCTCAGATAGAAATGGCCTGCTTCGAAAATCCGTGTAACCTTAGTTCGAATTCGAGTGGCAGCAAAAGATATATCTTTATTATATATATATTTTTTTTGTAAAAATAAAGCTACTTTTGTGAGGCAAACCTAACAGTTTATTTTAATTGAATAATGTTTTTTTTAAATAGCTGAGTTTCTCTCGGTCGCCCAACTACTATTACATAATATAAGTAAAAAAATTAAAAGCTAGAAGATGTTAAAATTATGCCACGGTATTGCTACAGTGGCGCACAGTTTAGCATGTGCTGGCTGCCACCTTTGCGATTAAACCCAGCGATGATAAAAAGTTTGTCCACGTGGAACATTTTAATCTTGACAATATTGAGTACTAAAATATATACATACTAGCTTCTACCCGCGACTTCTTCCGCGTCGAATAGTTACTTTGGGTTAACATAAAAATAACCCAATTTAAAAACATTCTTCATTGGTGTTCCATTCCTTTACGCATTGGTGCATTTGTGAATTGGAGCATTGGTCTTAGCGTGATGCTATATGATAGCCTTCTTCTATAAATGACTATTTAACACTGAAAGAATTTTTCAGATCGGAATGATAGTTCCTGAGATGAGTGTTCAAGCAATCAAACTCTTCAGTCTTTTTTTCTCGGACTACGCTATTGACCTAGCAAGGTTTTAACATATTCACCGGACTACTAACAAACTCTTCAGCTTTATAATGTTAGTATAGATAACAAAAGTGGAAAAAGACAAAATTTGTACATTACATGATAGCTGATTATGCTCGAGCCTTCTTCCAAGAAGATGGCTCCATCCAACAATAAAACACTGACAAGCTATTAATGTTTTGAACCCTTTAAAGAGCAATGTGAATTGTATATCCGCAAACTTAACTAGATAAGCTGGATTTAAGAGACCAACATAATTTAAATACTAGAAACAATAACATATTAGTCATTCCATGTTTCAGGCCCACTGCGACCAATAACAGATTTTTAGGTAGTATTTTGTTTTTTAACAAAGTCCCAAAATACATTACCCATTTGTCGCATAGAGAGTTCAAGCGCCATGTCAAACGGGTCTTAATGTTTAAACGCTATTATAGGATTGATCAATATTTGAATGATACTGATATCCAGAAATGACTCTCTTTTTTTTCTTTTTTTGTATTATTGAAGCACGACAAAGTGACTGCACTATGCCTGATGGTAAGTATAGTACAATCCAAGAACAGTGGCGACCACCGAGAGACAGATTATCCATCGTCGGTCGCCGCTGTCATGCCGACCATAATGACAAAAGTCACCCGGTACTGGATATGCACAGGCTGATCCCGAAACGCGACGCGCAAAAGCGAGTCACTATGGCGGGCTTTTTTGCCATGTACATGGTGGTTGCGACCCAGTCGGGCTGTATAACCCTACCACCCCGCTATCTCCATTGCCTCGTTCGTTGATCAGCAGGGTGCACCACGTGCAGGTGAGGTTGGCTTGGGTGTCTCAAGTCTTAAGATGTTACTCGACACCCCTTACACCCCTGCATCCACCAAAAATGAACGTAGATGTAAAAGTAGGATGTACTAATATAAGAAGTGACAAGAAGACTCACACAGTGACTCTTTTGATACCGTGCAGTCACTTTGTCGATCTATTAAATAATAAATAATGACAATATATGCCAGACGAGTTTGCCAACGGATCGCACCGCAATCAATTAATCTGCCAATTAAATACAATTTCTCTAATTAAACCGGCACTTCATTAGATGTAATTAAAATAGAACGAGTTAGAAATAGTCACGGAAGAATAATCTGGAACCTATAATCGTATCGATATAAAATATCGATGTATACATAAAAAGAATCGATAAGGTAGACAGCGGTTTGCGGTTCACGGGGAAAGCTGTGTTGTCTACTTGTTATTCTGTAATTATTAACGGACTTTTAACTTTCTTGTTCCGTTAGTATGGAGATGGCTTCGAAAAAGCTTTTGGATTTTAAAGAGAATTTATAACTCGATGATAGATCAGTACAAGTGTTACATTATTCCTCAGGATTTGACAAAGAAATACACGATAATGAAATAGTGGCACACGGATAAGTAACTTCTTAAGGTTAGCCACAAACTGTAAGTTGAAAATCTACCACCATAAACTAGTGTGTAGCATCTTCAAAAATAATCGCTTTTCTATATATTATTGCAAATAAATAAGTAATTTAATGTACTAATCAAATTTATATAAAAATTACTCGTATTTAAGTACACAACAATATTAATATTAATCAGTAGGTTAGAACAATAGACAGTATGCTGCATCACCGCCTAGTTATAAATAATAGTAAAATCAGATGAGATTGTGGCCAAACGCAAAAAAAAATTACCAAAAATGAAATACCTACTCTTGAACTCGCAAAGTTTACGACTGGGAACACTAAATGACGTTGTCTCATTATTATATCCTTTTAATTAATACGTTCTTTACAAAAGTTTCAATTCTATAGTATGTTTTTACGACACAACCTATTTTTTTTTCCAAAAATGTATTATTGTAGAAGCCGTCTCCATAGCATAGTGAAGCACCTAATAAAAGATTGCTAGCAGGTGTCGGTCCCGCTTCATTGACCGAGGCCACGCCACGCGACGTCGGTTACGGGAGCGACGTGGATCGCCGCGGACTACAAAGGAGTGCTCGTTCTACAATTATCTTAACACTCTGTACACAGCGTAAACGGCATGTATGTGTTATCAGGAAATTAAAATGTATAAATGTGGTTTGAAACCCTTTTTTGCTAATAATGAATCTACTTTACGACATGCATTAATTACCGCATTTCTATGAAAATTCCGATATACGTGTGTAAACAATTCTAGAAAGGCTGGATCAATTTGAATGATTTTTTTTTATTTCGTACTTATGTGATTGTGAATAGTTCTTGGATATAAATGGATTCCGGTAGGTGGTGGTTATTGAGATCTAGATATATTTTTTAATTTTATGATATTTTTTGTATTTTTCGCTTCAAACATAGATCCTAAGTTTTCAGCCTTCCTGTATGTTTTAATTTTTGGATTTAAATATGACGAAACAACGTTCTATCTAAGGAACCCATAAGTATATATATATATAAAAGATGAATGTTTGCTAATTAGTATATTCATAGATTTTTTATCATCCATTTTAACACAACCGGCTGTTGTTAGGCACTGGGCTAGATTTATTTCCTTACTAGCGTCTGCCGGCGACTTCGTCCGCGTGGAATAGTTACCGTATAACAGCACACGCAGAGACAGCTCTCAAAAGGAAAAAAAATGATTTTGAAATATTCTTCATTGGTAGAGCATCCCATTATATATCTCGATAAATAAGCTATCTAACACTGAAAGTATTTTTCAAATCGGAATAGTAATTTGGGGTGTAAGGGGTGTCGAGTAACATGTTAAGACTTGAGACAGCCAAGCCAACCTCACCTGCACGTGGTGCACCCTGCTGATCAACGAACGAGGCAATGGCGATAGCGGGGTGGTAGGGTTATACAGCCCGACTGGGTCGCAACCACCATGTATATAGCGAAAAAGCCCGTCATAGTGACTCGGTTTAACGCGTCGCGTTTCGGGATCAGCCTGTGCATATCCAGTACCGGGTGACTTTCGTCATTATGGCCGGCATGACAGTGGCGACCGACGATGGATGATCTGTCTCGCGGTGGTCGCCACTGTTCTTGGATTGTACTATGCTTACCATCAGGCATAGTGCAGTCACATTGTCGTGCTTCAATAAAAAAAAAATTTGAGATTAGCGCGTTGAATACAACAAATAATTCACTTTTATAATTTTATTTTAGACTAGCTGACCTGTGCAACTTCGTCTGCACAATTCGCAGCGACATCTACCGTTTTCAATTGTAAATCCGAACTATACAGGGACTCACTCAAATATAGTTAGTATATGAGAAATTTTCTAAAATAAACCTAAACCCATTCGCAGCATCGCCTACCGGGTTCAATTAAGATAAATACTAACCTACATATATTGCCGATAAATGTCTTCCCAGTATTGGCGATAAATTAATATTTGTCAATTTAAATTACATTCCTTGTGGTTAACTATTGAAAATAATGTTCCACAATAAACATTATCTATAACACTGAGGGATAATATACCTTTCTAACATTGACAAAATATTCAAAATCAGGGATACCAGGGATTTCCTGAATACAAAACAATAAAAAAAATAAGAAGTATAACTTAAAAGTTTAGCTAATCTGTCTATATGTATCTACATATATATCACAGAAAATTCACTAAAATCCGTCAAGAATTTAATTGAATACAAATTTTAGTCTTTCATCCGTTACCCTAGAGAACCTCTTGGGTTTTATGGGACAGAAAGTATCCTAAATGTAATCTGGCAGTATTAGTTACCACTGTGTCAATTTCGTCGAAATTGGTTCAGAACTTTCAGAGTGGTACGTGTTCACAGAGACAGGCAGACAGTCAGACAAAAATAGTAAATAGACTATTTTTGACTTCTATATCGATAACATAGTTCACCTCGATTATAATTATCAAAAAATATTTAATGTTTTAAAGTTTTGACCTAGTTACAGTTTTATTATAGTTATAAGACACTACTTTGAAATGGAATTTTACGGAACTGGAATAAAACTAATGCGTTGCTCTGTAAAAAAAAATAAACGACATTTAAAGTTTATTATTCCACTATTTATCGCTTTTAGCTTAATCTAAATTTTATAATGATAACCACAATCACCGTTTTCTATCAAATGTCAACATGACAACATTTGCCATGGAGCTATTATTATGTTAAAACGTAACCAAAAAAAATACATGAGTACCTGATCGCTGTTTTAATGACCAAGAGCTGTAAAAAAATAGGTACTATATTTAAATACTATACTTTTCTTACATAGTAATAAATAATAGAATATAAGATATTCTTTACAATCGTTGTAGTTTGAAAATGAATCAATGAAAGTAAAATGCTTCATAATAAAAAACAAACACATACTTTAATAGAATTTAGATTTTATACTTCTAACTAATTCAGCTGATAGATAATTTCGCCACGTAACGTCAGTTCCTCTTGGCGCAATCGTCCGTATGTCAACTTATCCGTATCGACGGGGACGTTGTTTCGAATCTCACCGGTTACCCCTTTTGTTTTTTTTTTTTCAAGATGCATAGCGTGATGAAATGTAGCTTAAACTTTTATCTAACCTTACTGTTTTATATAACACAAAGAAAAGTTAGCAAATTCCGTCAAGAATTTCATGAACTACAATTTTTTAAGTTTCATCCGTTATCCTGGAGAACCCTTTGCGTTTTATGGGACAAAAAGTATATTTGATGTAATCTCGTAATATTAGCCATCACTATGTCAAGTTTCATCAAGATTGGTTCAGTACTTTCAGAGTGATGCGTGTTCATAGGGACAGACAGACAGACGACAAAAATTGTAAAAAGATTATTTTTGACTTCTATATCAATAACATAGTCTACCCTGATTAAAATTTTCAAAAAATATTTAATGTACAGATTTCGACTTGTTACAGTTTTATTATAGTATAGATTAAGTATCATATTGTACTTAACAGCAAATGAAGTCGCGGGCCATTGCTAGTTTTATGAAAGAGTATTGCGTTCTCAGATGAGAACATACAGTATCAATCGAAGCAAAAACTGTCGAAATTATAAACAAACGTAAAATACATTTACGAATGTGAAACAGTACGATTAATCTTGCATCAATTATGATACTCGCTACTGACGTCATAGTCTTGTTTTTTTTTTTCGCAACAAAAGAGTCCCGTAAAATGTAGATTAATGGATCTGCCAGTGTCATTACGTTAGACTCTCGGTATCGATACGAATCGAAAAAAAAAACAATCATCAATATTCATTACACGGTAGAATTGCTGAGACGAAATAAAAAAGGGTTTACAGAATATAAATTACTAGTCTCTGCCCGCGACTTTGTTCGCGTGGAATAAAGATACCCTTTAATTCTAACACGCAGCGGAAGCTCTCAAGAGGAAAAAATCCACGATTTTGAATAATTCTTCATTGATGCTCCGCTCCTATTGGTCTTAGCGTGATGATATATAGCCTATAACCATTCTCGATAAATGAGCTATATAATATTGAAAGAATTTTTCAAATCGGACCAGTGGTTCCTGAGATTACCCCCTTCAACGCCACAACGTCACAAACTCACAAATTTTACGTCTTTATAATATTAGTATCGATTACGTTCTATACGTATACGGTAAAAATAATACAGTATAATTTGGCTGTTAGACAAATAAAAGAAGTAAAATCAAAAAGTTTCCAATGATAAAACTGTTTAATTGTATCATGAAACTAGGAGAATCCCGTGACTTTCGCTACTTCGTTTAATTGAACTTATAATTCCTCGGTAGGGAAACATTTTCTTTATGCGTTAAACGTAAGGAGATATGTATTAGTGTATCTGTAAACTGTATAAAATGTATATAATTACTGTTCGGAGTATCAATATATTTGAAAAAAAAAATGATAATAATATAAATATTTTAAATTATGAAATTTAAATATTTTATACTATAATTTATTTAAGAGTTTAAAAAAGTAGACATCAATTCCATTGTTTTAAGTTTTCACTTCAGTCAGCAGTCCTTATGACTGCATCGACATTTTTTATAAATAGAAATGCCATTTTTTTTTTCAATACGACACTCTAGAACCAACAAGAAAGAATTTTTAGAAATCCCACCGACTTATAATAGCTTTTAAAAAACGTCTTTGTTTTTAATTACTCGTCAATGAATTATTGAATCAATAGATCTTCTTATCGGCTACAAAACATCACCCAACAAGAAAAAAATAGTTACTACCCTCAAATACTCTATATAAAATAAATCCGGAAGTGATTATACGAATATCTACGGCCATCGCTCTCAACAAAAGCAACAACGGAAAGTCGACATTCAAATTTAAATTTTTGTAATTCGAACGTTGGAAAAAAAAGAACTCGAAGCACCCATCAATTATAGTAACTCAATACTGTGTCACATTAAAATGACGAGTCGCACTAATGGATTTCCAAATTTGAATTTCAAAATAGATTCGAATATAGATCGAATGGCGTCGGTTAATATCGTTGAGGTACCGTGACGTTGACCAACTTTATAAATACAATTTCATTTCCAGTCGGAAATAGGAGAGGATAAACCGGAAAAAGCGAAACTTATCATTCGTAATCAGGTATAATTAATTCATTTATTATCTTCTTTATATTGAAACCTGACGGAAAAATACAAAAATTTACAAAAGCGTTAATACACAGTCATTAACTTTTTTTTACTTATCAAAACCACAATAGTAACTATTCAAAATATTCAAGCTTATGAAAGTCAAAGCTGCCACTTGTTGAGACTAACATAGTCATCGAGAAGAACCAAACAGAAACTCGATCTGGTTTATCTTCTTATGATTTATATTTTAACAAAACATAAATAGTTACATTCATTTTATTGAATGCACAGAGAAGTGCGTCATTTGCAGACGTCACCATCGACGATATTGACTTGAATATCAGAATACTAGGTGATTTCCTTGTCTTACCCAACGTAGACTCTAGTAAATGATCATCTCTTCTAGCAAAGAAGTAGTCCGGTGAAGCTGTTAAGACCTTGCTGGGTCAATAGCGTAGACATTTCGAAAAAAAAAATTCTAGCAAAGACTTGCATTACTATAAAAAATATGTATACTTTGACATAATATCGTGAGAACCGAACGCAGAGTCGCAAGTCAATCGCCCATCAAAAAACTATCCAATACTTGTAGCATTGTTCAGACCCCGGAACGCGTTACCCGGCCTTTTTGCCTACCCTTCCTACTTATAATCGATAATTGCACCTATCATAGATAATTACAAGGAATTTACTCTATGGCAATTAACCATTAATCTATAGGTAGGGTTCGCTTTGAGTCTAGGTGTTCAATGCCGACCGTACTTTCCTTTTTCCCTTTTTTCCCTCGTAACACCATCTGTAGGGAAAATACATTTGAATATAATCGATTGACTCTATAATCGACTAATATATTCACCATAAAAAACTATATTTCATTAATTAGGCGCCATAGATTTATTACTTTAATTTAATTTTTTATTATATATTACTGTGTACATAGTTTACAAAAACGACTCGAAAGATACACGAGACATGCTATTTCGCTAACCTAGATGTTTACAGTTCGCTCTTTCTCGGAAATTATCAGATTTATATGGCTCCAAACCATCTTCGCAACGGCTTGGATAACCCGTGCTTCAACACACGGTCTGCCCGCACTATTAATCCGTCCTCATTTAGCTTATTTCTAAAATAAATTTTGTATAATAATACATCGTTTAGTGTATTTACTATCTTAGATGCAAATGCTAAAATTTTCAAATTACTAGCGGTCCCGGCGGACGTTACTTGATAATAAAAAAAAACCTAAGAGTCAACCGCAGAGCAACCTACCGGCTCCAATTGAATCTAAACTATTCTTGGATCCACCTGAACACACAAAAAAAATGTCATCGAAATCTGACCAACCGTTTTGGAAGAGTTTAGTTAGTAGGAAGAATTATATGTCGTTACGTTACATTTCAAAATGAGCTAAATTCAATTACTTTATATTGTTCATATAAGATCTCAATTTTTTTTTAATTTCCAATTTCCATATTTTACATGTACAAAATTTGAAGATCTTGAAAAATAAGGTAAAATATTAAGAACGGCTACAATTAGATTAAGCTCATTTTGGAATGACTATAAATAAAGATAAATTCAGTTATCAAATAAAAACTACTATAAAATTATTAAGAACGTGCAAAAAAAAGTGGTAAAAAAAGGAAAAGATCCATTATTAGAAATCAAATCAGGCGCTTCTCGGAAGAGTTAAGGCGAAAATCCAAAAGCCCGACACGTTTTTAACATCGTCACCATTAGCGGAATGAGTAATGATTTGAAGGGACGCGTGTCGAATCCCACACACTATCGTGCAATACGATAGTATCTTGATTCACCGTGTAACTCTTACATGCGGATTTATACAGCTTCAGTTATCGATCAATTTTTTTAACAGGCGAAAAAAAAGAATTGTTTTGTGTCGAATAACGATTCTAACTTATAAGAGACAAGTACCGTTGGAGAACAAGTTACTGGTACAGGCAGAAGTTATTAGAGCTATGCAGTAGTCCAATGAAGCTGTTAAGACCTTGCTAGGTCAATAGCGTAGTCAGTTTGAGAAAAAAATAGAGTTATGTATCTATACTAATATTATAAAGAGATAAAGTTTGTGAGTTTGTGACGTTATGAGTTTGTGAGGTTGTAGGAGGTAATCTCAGTAACTACTGGTCCGATTTCAAAAATTATTTCATTAGTTTATAGATCATTTATCGAGGATGATTATAGGCTATATATCACCACGTTAAGACCAATGGGAACAGAGCACCAATGAAGAATGTTTCAAAATCGTTTTTTTCCTCATGAGAGGTTGCGCTGCGTGTTAGCATTAGCTCAAAGTATCTATTCAACGCAAACGAAGTCGCGAGCAGAGGCTAGTCTATATATATAACAAGAATGTAAATCGAATGTGTGTACTTTTTAGATTTTTGCCGAAAAAAAAATTGTTCCGGGTGTTTTGGGATACGTAATAAAGTATATTTCAATCATATTTACAAATGTCTGTCTGTCTGTTTGGACACGCATCATTGCTACAGTACTACTTTCACGGTTAAATCTCACTAAGAATATCATAAAGCATATTCTCGAGTAACATTTAGTCTTAGTTTCATTACAATATGTTCAGTCTATCGAAAGTTATTATAATTTTAATGATGACGCGACTAATAGATAGAAAAAGTAGATAATTAAATAGACTTAATACATTCAAATGAATTTATTAGTCACTGTTTTTTTACATTATGTTCCACGTGGACAGAGTCGCGGGCACAAGTATAGAAATAGAATTTCATAAAATAGAAAATCTCTCTTGTTCTATTTTCCATTTTTTATTAATACTATGTCAAATATCATTCGTTGTAGGCAATGCACAAATCCAGAGCATCACTACCAACACCGGGACATATAACTATGTGTCACGTCACAAATAATTTATTATCTATCAAAAAATAATTGTTACAATTACTTATGCAAGAGTGGGCTTCATATCTCCCCCTCGGCAATACTTTTATTATTCAAATCTCCTAATGACTGAAGCGATTGTCGAAGGGTTGGTCGTGTTTGATCGGAAGTGTGTTGCTCCGGGATCATTTGGGGTTCCACTAACAGCGGTTACCATTTAGATAATAATATTTTACAATTCTTTCTGTTACTTTCATAGCTTCATAATGATTTTAACCTTTTTTGATGAAAATAATATTCAATTAAATATTATACTACTTACTACTAATACAAAATACTACAGTAAAGAAATGAAAATGCTTTCTTTCTCTCTCTTTCAACTCTACTCGATTTTGTCGTTTATTCTCTCTTCATCTCTTTTCTTCTCGATAAACTCGAACACTACTGAACGAATTTTCATGCGGCTTTCACCAGCAGATAGAGTGATTAATGTGGAAGATTGAGGTATATAATATTTTTAAGTTTATTTTATTATAAGGGCGGAACAACGTCCGCAGAGACTGTTAGTTACAAGTATATATATCGTTATGAGCAATGCTTGTCCTAGATACCAAATGATCAATATTTATAATTTCTTACCATTTTTAATATCAAGTACTCTAATAGTAATAATAATAAAAGTAATAATAATAAATAATAAATCTATCTAATTCTTGATTTGAAATATAGTATAATTAATAGATTTCATGATCTAGATTTGTCTATTAATATTTTTATATGATTTTTACGTAACATAGTACATTTTTATTTTCAAATACTACCAACTATTACATTGTTAGTGAATTATTTCTGTTCGCAATTTTATGAATATGTCATATAAATATAATTATTATAACTGCACTTTGTGAAAGAACATTATAACTGCATTAGTTCAAAATAGCAATTTCTAAACCCCCTTATCGAACTGAAAAAAATCTAATTTTCCGATAATAAATATATGGAGGGGTTGTTGAGGCGTGTATGCTTAGTACACATATGCGTCTCAACAACTCAAACATATATGAATAGTTAGCTAGGTTAGCTAAGATAGGTCGCGAGTGTGCATATAACAGGCAACAGCCAAGCTGAGGTGTGCCATGCACCCTTGAGCTAGTTGCCCAAATAAAATCGGCTGAGTGCCTTAAGCGCTCGCCTTAGCAGTTCGGTGAAGCTGTTAAGACCTTGCTAGGTCAATTGAGTAGTCAGTTCGAGAAAAAAAGTAATTTTTTAAAACTTTTACTTTATATCACACTGAAAAATTCGCCTCTAATTATATTACAAGTAATTAAATTAGTAATATAGATCATTAAGATCGAATTGTACAATAAATACAATTTTGAGTCACGATTTACCAGTCAAAACTACAGCATTTTCAAGAATCTCCATAAGGCCTTAATATTAGGTAGTAATTTAAAGACATTTGTAGTTAATTACACGCATACATAATATAACCACAGTTTAAAATCTTTATAACGTCTTTCTTAATAACGAGAAACTTTCTAGGATGTAGGAATTAGTTCAATTTGTTTGGTTTATCACAAAACTATTTATATGTTGTCTTCGGTACGTATAACGAAAACTTTTTAGACGAAAAAAATGCTAGGTTTTTTTTTAAATTTGTTATAAAGAGTTTACATTGAATTTACAAATGACAACTAAAATAAACATAAATGGACATTCATAAAATCGCTCCAACTCGCACCGCATCTCAAACAAAAACCATTATTGCCCAAACAAAAATCGAATCCACAGCATTCAACCCGAAAGCATTGTTTAAATACGTTCTTTCGTCCTTCCATTATATAGTATGATCCATCTTTTATGTTTCTGTCAAAAATTCTCCTACCCTCATTTGCATGCGAACTGATTTAAGGTGATTGTTTGGTTTTCGATATTATATTATGTTTTTTTTTATCCTTTGTTCGATCGGATTTTGGTTTTGTCATATGCAGTACACTATAATAATAGTATATCATCACGCTTATACTTTTCGATATTTAGCAGGGTCAGTATTCTTTTTTTTTATTTGATAAGTCTATCTTCTAAGCGAAAACTTCTTTAAACGCGTTAAGTGGTATTTTTCTATCAAGAGATAAATTTATCGTTTACTATTGGTCCGGTTTGAAAAATTATTTCAGTATTAGATAACTCATTTATCGAGGAAGGCTATATATATTATTTTTTTCGAAATGACTACGCTATTGACCCAGCAAGGTCTTAACAGCTTCACGGGACTACTAAGGCGAGCGCTTAAGGCACTCAGCCGATTTTATTTTGGCAAACAGCTCAACGGTGCACGGCACACCTCGGTTTGGCTGTTGCCTGTTACATGCAAAATCACGAAGTTGTTGAAACGTATATGTGTACCAAGCATACACGCCACAACAACTCCTCCATATATTTATTATCGGAAAATTGAGAGTTTTTCAGTTCGATAAGGGAAAAAAGTAAACCCTTCCACTTTCATGTGTAAGCGTATAGCGTGCACGTGTGTGGGGGTGAGCGTGTAGTGTTGTAGTAGTGATGTATATTTGTATGTCACCGTATCGCGCAAGCAACGCACTCAAGGGCACCCTACCGAGGGATCGAACCTAGGCTTGAGCCGCTGCTGTGGGAGGCCTAATCGGGTATGCGGGAGCCAAATTAACCCTCAGACCACAACGGCGTGATCTGTGGTTACGCGGGTGTGGGCGTGAACACGTTCTGTTTGGAGAGACAAGCTGGTACTGATCGTTCACTGACGTGATTGAATCAGGAGGGTTAGTAAAAATGTGTCGCGGACGTCTTTTATAACGCGTAGCGTTAGGTACGGGTAGGCTACATATTATCAAACCAATAGGAGCGGAGCACCGATGAAGAATATTACAAATTAGGGGTTAACGTACGTATTATTTAAAGTAATTTCACCTTCTACGTAAACGAAGTCGCGGGCAGAAGCTATTCTAAAAATTCCCATCGTACCTACTCAAATATCTTTACGAAAAAGAATCGGTAACACAATCTACAGAATGGTAAATCTGTCCAAGTACCAGATTTTTGGTTTCTTGTAATCCGATATTTCATATAGGGAAGATATTGTCAAGGTATAAAATATCAAGGTCTCAAGATCAAGTAAGGCCAAGAGGACAAGGTCAAGGTATCAAGGTCAAGTACTTTATAGATTTTATCGGTTGACCACAATTTCGTCTAATGTTAAGGGACCACGCGGTCTAAGATACTAAACTTAGAGACCGGCCATCAAGTACAGCTGCCGGAACACACCAACAGATGCTTGTCCACAGAACTTTAACTAGAGAGTGGTAGCTAGCCTCTTTGACTCAGAAAAATTTCTACCACGACGCTACATTATGTTTTTTGAGGGTGGTAGCTAAGCAGACTTAGAAAACGTTTTACCACTATATTATGGTTGTATCACAATGATGACCTTCACAGAAAGCTGACTCAGGTGCAAGGATTCGAACCTACGTCCATCGACGCGGAATCAGACACGATATCATCTAAGCCATCGTCACGTGACTTAACATCGAGTGGCTTGTATTCTGGTGAAGCTGTTAAGACCTTGCCAATAGCTTAGCTTTAGCAATAGATTAGTCAGTTCTAAAAAAAAATTGAGTGTCTTTATAAGCAATAAAAAATATCTATACTAATATTATAAAACTGGAGGGTTTGTTTGCTTGCCTGAACGCGCTAATCTCAGAAACTAGTGATCCTTTCTGAAAATTTATTTCAGTGTTAGTAGATGGCTTATCAAGGAAGGCTATAGGCTATAAATCATCACGCTAAGACCAATAGGAGCGGAGCAACAATGAAGAATGTTTTAAAACCTTTTTTTTCCTTTTGAAAACTTTCACTGCGTGTTAGAGCTAGCCCCAAGTAACTATTCCACGCGGACGAAGACGCGGGCATAAGTTAGTATATTCTAAATGCAAAAAAAACTATCGCAGAAATACGTATTAAAAAACCTTCACAAAGCATAACTATATAGGGGTCGTGCGACGCCCACGACAGACGGACAAACAGATCTCGTTACTAACAATGCGCCATATATTATCCCGTTTCCGGTGAGATATCGCGTGCCATCTCTCTCTAACACGCGTATCACACATCTTGCGTCCCGCTCTGCAATCACCGCAAGGTATAACTCATCAAGAGACGATACAATTACTTCGACTTTCCTTCGAGTTATTTGATATATCGAATCAAATAATTGTGTTTATACTTATCACGAACTGACTATATCGAAAGGGGTTTTTTTCTTGTAATTTCAATGTAAAAACGACAAACGAGAAAATAATACACGCTATGTATAATAACAAGAATTATAAAAAAACCAAGATTAAAAATACTTTATCCAGATTACACCCTCAGAAGCTTATGAGTGTCTAACATATCACCAGTTCTGACAAACAACCCAGACATCAATAAGAACCATCACGAAAGTCGATGGAGTATATCTTTAACATAAATATATTTAAAATACATTATATGTTACAATCGTTTTTAGTGGATGCACAGAGAGGAATCATTTCCAAAGATCACCGTCATTTACATAATTATGCACTCTATAATAGACTTTTGGCACCAAAACTCACTTGACATGGCGTTTAAACTTATCGTCCGGTATATCGGTAACATAGGACGACCAGTGTTCGTTATTTTACTTTCCCCAGTCCGTTAGTGGTATCCGCCGCAAACTACGAACCCGTACCTAACGCTGCGCGTTATAAAAGACGTCAGCGACACATTTTTACCGACCCTCCTGATTCAATCACGTCAGCGAACGATGAGTACCAGCCTGTCCCTCGAAACAGAGCGTGTTCCCGCCCACACCCGCGTAACCACAGATCACGCCGCCGTGGTTTAGGGGTTAATTTCGCTCCCGCACACCCGATTAGGCCTCCCACGGTAGCGGCTCAAGCCTAGGTTCGATCCCTCGGTAGGGAGCCCTTGATGCGTTGCTTGCGCGATACGGTGACACACAAATATATATCACTGCTACAACACTACACGATCACTCCCACACACATGCACGTCTACACGCTTACACATGAAAGTGGAAGGATTTACTTTTTTTTGCCTTATCGAACTGAAAAACTCTCATTTTTCCGATAATAAATATATGGAGGAGTTGTTGAGGCGTGTATGCTTGGTACACATACACGTTTCAACAACTCATACATATATGAATAATTAGCTAGGTTAGCTAAGATAGGTCGCGATTTTGCATGCAACAGGCAACAGCCAAGCCGAGGTGTACTGCGCACCCTTGAGCTGGTTGCCAAAATAAAATCGGCTGAGTGCCTTAAACGCTTGCCTTAGTAGTCCGGTGAAGCTGTTAAGACCATACTGGGTCAATAGCGTAGTCATTTCGAAATGAAAAAAATATTTTACATGACTCATGAAGTAGCAGTAAACAGTTCTGCAATTGAGGCGTGTATTCACGGGTTCCAGAAGAGCGTCTGCCCACGGGGGCAACTTTGAACACCTGTCTCTATATGTATATATTGAGGATTTGTATATGTAAATTATATAAGTTTGGAAATAAATGGAAATGAAATATTGCCCTCAATATACATATTTATAATCCCATTCAATCATGAGATATCGTTCTATTTTGAATTATTAAACTGTAAAGCAACGAAACGATAACGAATAGACGACCAAAAGAACATCAAAACAAGGACGCTTCAAACTATTTTTACCACTGACTAATTCAACTAATATTTACATTGTGGGCTGACTGATTACAATTATAGAATGTAAGTCTAGAGTAATATACTTTAAGTATGGAGTATGACAAAGGATATTTAGCTATTACAAGTTGTTTATGCGTTGGAAAACATGGACACACTCGAAATTAAACTTAAAGCAAAACAGGTCATAGGTAACCGTCATAGGTATTCACAGATCGGCCTTTATCAGTAATACTCGGTTCTTGTTGGATGAACATTCCGCTATCAGCCGCGGATATCCCACCTCGCTTCACACGGCACGAACAAACTGTTACCTCGTTATCACTGATGATGATCACTGCTCCGCTCCTGAAGGTCATAGCTTAATGTTAAATAGCCTACACCCTTCATCAATAAATAAGTTGTAAAATACAATACTATTTCTTTTAACACGTTCTGTGCCAAGTCATTTGTCGCATGTCTTTCAGGCCATTTGATATATTGATAAAAAATAAATATATAATCTTTTTTTTGGAACTTTCTAGTGTCTACATTATTGACTTAACGAGCCTTCATGGTTTGCCCGGAGTACAACACGTATTATCATACGATTTTATGTTACAGTAATTCTTTCATAAATCAAAATCAAAAATTCTTTAATCAGTTTAGGCCCTAATAAGGCGCTTATGAACGTCAAAATCGTCAAGAAACTCGTATTTAGTATCATATTTAATAGAACGTTATTAAATCGTGTACCACCGGTGGTGCACGCGCCCAACGGTGGTACACGTGCCCTTAAGACCAAGTTTAAAGTGTTTCACAGAGATCACAACGTTTAAATGAACATGAAACCAAATAATTTAATAATCAAATAGATTTCGAAGTTTCTAGATGTTTTAATCGAAACAATACTATTAATGAATATCTATCACACATTATCTATAGCGTGACGTATCGGATTAAATTTGAAATAGAGATATTTAATAGAAAACTGATCAAACAAACGAGGACGATTCGGTCATCGACCCTTGAAATCGTGACGGGAGTGTTTTTTACTATTGTCATATAACAAGGGGTGATCTAAATATAATGATATCATTTCGATGTGAACGGCAGGCATCTGCCGAGATATCACGTGGAAGGAAGTGACGTCTACAAACTGTTTTTTTGAGTGAAAACTTATTTAAGGGTACCGAGCGGTATTTTTGGCAGGAGATTAATTAATAATTTATCGCCATGATATGCTACGTAAACGTGACCGACCGTATTGCGATTGGGTCACTTATGTCATACTAGCGACGCATAGTATAGCTCGTTATAAACATATTGTTATATTGCATATGTTTGAATAATCAATAAACTTTCTAAACCATACTAATCTTAACAATATCAATAAACAAATTTTGAAATTTAAATACTATCATTCACACTATAATTATTATGAAAAATCAAAAGAAAACCATATATTCCATTGTTTTGAATTGTCACTCCTGTCGGCAGTCCTTGGGACTGCCTCGACTTTTTTTTAATGAAGCTTTATCAAACGATGCCACTTAACCGGATGGAAAGTTGAGTACTGTCCAAGAAAATGGTGACCGTCGCGAGTAGAGTTCCATTGACGACTTAATGGTAAAAAGATGGTCATAATGTAACATGTCAATAAAGCGTCAACCTGGAGTTTTTGATGTGATCTTGGTTTGTCATGTAGTGGATTTTATATTTAATTCGTCATCTTGTGTTATTTGACTCTAAATCATTAAATATTTATGTTGTTTTATCTAATATAGTTATGTTATTGTGCACAAGTGAAGTGGATAAGAAATAAATACCACGGAGCATGGATTCTTACTTGCCACCAAACACTCCCTCGAGAGTTCTAACAAAAGGGCCACCAGCTTATCAGTTCAATGAAATGATCCTAAGAAACTAGAGCACTAGTTACCAAAAAACTCTCCGGATTTATAAGATTTCCATAAATACCAAACGCAACGTTTACGCATTTATTTTGTGACGCGTTACAAGCTAAGGGTTAATGATCGATGTATTTAGTAATTAATAATTTCACTCTAAAACGAACGAGACACTCGAAAACGCTTTGTAGATGCAAGTGAGAATGCAAGACGGCCGAGTGCAATGGGAACAGAGCGCCCGCATCATCAAATTTTAATTGTTGCACCGACACTATCGGTTATGTAGACTTCAAAAACGATTAGAAGTGTATTGTATATACTATTACTTCAATAAACCTGTTTAAAAGGAAACGCTACAGTTATGGTACTCCCATACCTGCGTGTATCGTCACGAAGTTTTGTCTATGGTAACACTAAATGCAGATGTGGGAAGACATTATCGTCATGCGTTACGAACTATCGGAATGCGTGGCGATAGACGCAGCACGATAACTTGGCTGGCGGTTTTTACACACATCAAAGGAGTTTAGCGGATTCTAATGTTAAGTCATTGCAAAGACACAGGTGTGGCAACGTATAATCTGTGCCTTTATCGGAATGATTTTTTACGTTAATTTTAGCGAGATAAGTAGTCGAAGCTTCGTTTCGCAGATATGGGCGTAGCATTAGAGAACCTCTATTGCGCGCTAATTCCTTACGCTCTATTTTCATTCCGAATGTAATTCGATTTGGTCTTTAGGTAATTACTTTCCTTCTCTGTAAAATTTGCATATTTTTATTTTTTTCTATTAAGATAAAGTATGGAATCAAATTCAAAATTCCTATTTAATAATTGACGAAAAATATCCATTTACTAATTTGATACAAAATAGTGAGGTTAACAATTATAATTTTAATCAAATGGAGCGTTGATTGCTTAGTGTGGTCGGGCGCAGCGTCGATCGACACAGTTTCGTATACTTTTTTTTTTAAGTGAAGATTTCTTTTTGGCAGAAAAAAAAAATTATAATTTCGCTCTTATATCTTTTTTATTGTAACACAGCAAAGTGATTGCACTGTGCCTGATGATGAGCACAGTACAATCCAAAAACAATGGCGACCACCGAGAAACACGTCATTCCTCGGCTGTCGCCACTGTCATGCCGGCCTGCGTAAATGTCTCTTCACGTTACGCTTGAAGGACCCCATGTTATACGAGAATATGCTGTAATATATGCTGTATACAGCCAGAATCAAAAATGAAGAGATCCGCAGAGATCTAGATTTATTGTTGTAACTCAAACCTAAAAGCCTGTAAATAAGAATAGCACATGACCAGCCATTATGACGATTTTTGGTAGAAATCTATGTCAGCAATAAAAATTACTTGGCTGAATTAATGGTTGAATTCATTTCTCTTCACTCAAAGTTTTAAATGATAAAAATAAATTAAATTCGGACATGTCGTGCATATTATAATGTCTACATTAAACTAATTTTACATGGAAACATCAATTCTGGGGCCATATTTTTTGAAGAACATAATATAATAATTTTGATTAATTAATGATGGCAGTCTGTACATTGGAACAATGAGTCACGGAGTGAATGACTCGACAATTGAACTCGAAGCACATACTTTACTGCTGGAATATATCGAATATTTTGTTTAATATATTTTTAGTCTGGATGAAGTTATTGGTACTAGAGTTATACCTATGTGCATAGGTAAGGAAGCAAACGAACAGGAAGAAGGGGTTTCTGATATTAAGCGATCACCACCGTCCATAGACACTATAGCAACACCCGGAGAATCGCAATTGCGTTGCCAGCCTGTGGTTGGGTGGAGGAGTAGGGGGTGGGGAGGTGGTCCTCCGGCGCTCTCACCGACCGAACGAAACGCAACGATACAAGCAGTGTTAGTTCACATCGGTGTTTCTGTGGGTCGGGTGGTACTAACCCGGGTGAGCCAACTTATTCATGATAAAACTAGTAATAGCTTCAGCGAGGCTATATTACACAACTAAAATTTATATGAGAGTTATATATATAAATGCAAATTCAAACAAGTAAATTATCCACATACTCGAAATTTCAAATGAATCATAGCTTCTATTTTAACAACTACAACCTATTTATATACATACTAGCTTCTGTTTTTGGTTTCGCTTGCATTAATGCAGATTTGATTTATCTTTCGGGATTCTCGCGATATCCACGGCAGCGGCTCAAGCCTAGGTTCGATCCCTCGGTAGGGAGCCCTTGAGTGCGTTGCTTGCGCGATACGGTGACACACAAATATACATCACTGCTACAACACTACACGATCACCGCCACACACGTGCACGCCTACACGCTTACACATGAAAGTGGAAGGGTTTACTTTTTTCCCTCATCGAACTGAAAAACTCTCAATTCTCAAGCCGAGGTGTGCCGTGCACCCTTGAGCTGGTTGCCACAATAAAATCGGCTGAGTGCCTTAAGCGCTCGCCTTAGTAGTCCGGTGAAGCTGTTAAGACCTTGCTGGGTCAATAGCGTAGACATTTCGAAAAAAAAAGGATTCTCGCGAACAAAACTTTTTTTTGTCTGAAAAGTACCCCGTATCCTAACATTGTACTTTTGGAATGCGTGTGCAAGTACATTACAGTCGATAGTGAAAGTGTAACAGATAATCGTTTTATATGGTAGAGCCACGCTGAAGGTATTATTGTTTTCAGCATGAATGGGTCAGTTCGCTCCCGGTACTATCACCCGACTCGCACAAAACTAGCGTAAAGTAACAGTCCTTGCATTGTTGTTTCGTACGATCAGTGAGAGCGCCGGAGGCTCATCTCCCCTCTCCTCCTCTCTCCTCTCCATTTCGCTCTACTCTAACGCCTCTCCCTTTCGCTCTACTCTAACGCCTCTCCCTTTTTCTCCATTCCCCCAAACTGACAACGCACTTGCGACTCCCCTGGTGTTGCTAGAGTTTATGGATGGCGGTGATCGCTTAACAAAGGGTGCCCCGCGTATTCGTTTACCTCCTACATGATATAGAAAAACGACAAGTTATTTAACTTAGTCCCTTCCTCCCCTTTCCACGACCGAACTACACGCACTAATTTTCGTAGCCACAGTTTTACGGTAAATTGTATCTGGGCACGAACTAAAAAGTTCGCATCGTCATATCTTTGCCGTACCGTGAAACTGTGGAACAATCTCCCGACTAGTGTGTCCCCTCCTTCCTATGACATGGGGTCCTTCAAGCGTAACGTGCAGACATATTTACACAAGCCGGCATGACAGCGGCGACCGGCGATGGATAATCTGTCTCTCGGTGGTTGCCGATATTTTTGGATTGTACTATGCTTACCATCAGGCATAGCAGTCACTTTGTCGTGCAGCAATAAAAAAAAAAACAGAAAAACTCAAATCCAAATTTGCAACATTAGTAAAGTAGTAGTGAGGTTTTAGTGAACGCAGTACTTTAATAGTGATGCGTGACCAAACAAGCAGGCAAATAGACACACAGACTTTTTTTAAATGATTGAAATGTATTTTATTATATATTTCTAGATACAATCACTTTAGAATTACATTCTTGTAATGTGTAGATATGTATGTATAAAATAGATAAAGACATTATACGCGACAATTTTAGTCTAACTAATTTTTTTTTTTGTTTCGTTTCTAAAAAAAGTAAAGCATTATAAGAAAGCTTTCAGAGCATCAATTGTTACTCCGTGTCTGTGGGATGCCGTTTGCTTCAATAATCCAAACAGACTCGTATCCTAAATCCTTGTCGGTTGCTATACTCTGCACAGAGTAATCTAGAAAACAGATACTTCGACGTATTATTAAAAGTAATCTAACTCCATTCAATGATGTTGCATTCCTACTTCGTTTCACATATCTCCTTGTTGTTTGAGCATTTTCCAATCTTTTGTATACGCTTCCATTGCCTTTTTCTATCGCCTCAAATTATTTTGCCCGTCTATCGCATTACAGCCGGACAAGGGATAGAGGTCAAGTTAGTGAGGCTCGGCAGAGAAGCCAAGTTCGATATGGCGACTCTAATGGCTCAATTTAAAATGATTCAATAATTTAAATAAATATTGTTTTCAGTGTTTAACATGCATCTATCATCTGAATGATTGCGTTTACTTCGTATTCTGCACTCTAATACACAAATAAAAACTAAAGTTAATAATTGGATATCTTGTTTACGATTTCGTATTTTCCAATTATTAAGGTAATATTTTAAAATGTGATTTTAATGTTGAAACCGTAAATCGAATCAGTATCAGAAAATTTTCAGTTAAGTGGTTACAAGTTAATTTGTATCATAGTTTCAGAAAGTCAGACATTGTTTTTAATTTAGCACTTGTTCACCGCATACTTCATAATTACCAAAACGCTTATATAGGTAGGTAGTAATTTGTAGGTGGTAGAACAATGCTGAAGCTCTTACTGGTTTCAGCATGAATAGCTCGGTTTGTCCGGGGTACTAGCAACTGACCCAAGGAAACACCGACGTCAATATCTATAGACGGCGGTGATCACTTAACATCAGATGATCCGCCTATTCGTTTGCTTCCTATAATATAAAAAAAGCGAAGATCTTGCACAGATTATGCCATTACCCTCCTTCGGGAAGGGGCCATTACCCTGTAGTGACTCTCTTACAGACTGATAATGGTGATTACTGTATCTACGATTTAAGGTAAATGCTGTTATACTTGATTGGTCTTGAATGGCTGATCGATTAAAACAATAAGGAGGCCACTATCTATACATGACGTCATACCTTTATAACTAACGCCTCCAACGTCTACGTCATACCTTCCGCTACAACGACGTCGGTAACATTCAGTATAAAGAGTTATCTGTTCATCAAACTACTCTGTGCGCTATTATCGAAATGCACATCGCGGTTTCCATAAGGGTTGAATATTTGTATAAAACCAATTCACTTTTGCAGCAACGAATCTCTTTACGGCCTTCGTAATAAAGTTCAAAATCTTATGCAACAACAACATTTACCACTTCGCCCATCAATATTTACAACACATTACCGAAATTGTACGTTTCTCTCGATACATTTTTATGTTACTTGTAATACATACGAATGGATGGTATACTTTTTTATAATATTAAACTCTTCCAGGAATAAGGCATAATAAAAAAATGGTGTTCTGTTTTCAATATGCATATTAATTATAGTATGAATGACAATAAAAAATTTCCAGTCCGTTAGTGGTATCCGCCGCAAACTATGAACCTGTACCTAACGCTGCGCGTTATAAAAGACGTTCGCGACACATTTTTACCGACCCTCCTGATTCAATCGCGTCAGCGAACGATCAGTAGGTACCAGCCTGTCCCTCGAAACAAAGCGTGTTCACGCCAACGCCCGCGTAACCACAGATCACGCCGCCGTGGTCTGGGGGTTAATTTCGCTCCCACACACCCGATTAGGCCTCCCACAGCAGCGGCTCAAGCCTTGGTTCGATCCCTCGGTAGGGAGCCCTTGAGTGCGTTGCTTGCGCGATACGGTGACACATAAACATACATCACTGCTACAACACTACACGATCACCCCCACACACGTGCACGCCTACACGCTAACACATGAAAGTGGAAGGGTTTACTTTTTCCCCTTATCGAACTGAAAAACTCTCAATTTTCCGATAATAAATATATGGAGGAGTTGTTGATGCGTGTATGCTTGGTACACATATACGTTTCAACAACTCATACATATATGAATAGTTAGCTAGGTTAGCTAAGATAGATCGCGATTTTGCATGCAACAGGCAACAGCCAAGCCGAGGTGTGCCGCGCAACCTTGAGCTGGTTGCCAAAATAAAATCGGCTAAGTGCCTTAAGCGCTCGCCTTAGTAGTCCGGTGAAGCTGTTAAGACCTTGGGTCAATAGAGTAGTCATTTCGAAAAAAAAATGACAATATTTAAATTTCAGAATTTGTTTATTGACATTATTAATATTAGTGTGGTTTTCATATCTATTAGCACTTGGAACAATAATTATATACATTTTTACAAAATCTATTAACCAATCAAAGGTGTGTAGAGCTTCAAAATCAATACTACATGTCCACAGACCATAATACCACACATTGCTAGTCTGACTTTTTTTTTCTCGAATTGACTACGCTATTGACCTAGCAAGGTCTTAACAGCTTCACGAGACTACAAACGCTAGTCTAACGCAATACGGCCGGACATGCTTACGTAGAATGTCGAAATCATAAATTTATCCCCCGAAGATACCGCACAGCGCGTATATTGAAGTTTTCAATTCAAAAATTATTACATCAGCATCAAAGAGTATATTATCTGGAATTCTCATAAAAATATCGTTAAAAAAATTAAAAATATATCAATAGATCCAGTATGAGTAATCGTATATTAGATAATTCAGTCACTTTTAAAGATGTCTGTATATTTGTTTGAAAACTTTCACTTCTAAAATACTACGCTAAAATCATAAAGCATATCCTCGAGTAACAATTACTCTTAATTTCATTAAAATCGGTTCACTCCATTAAAAGTTATTGTAATTTTAATGACGAAGCGACTTAAGTACGAGAGAAAACTAGATAAGTAAATGTACTTAACACATTCAGATGATTCTATTAGTCATTGTTTTTATATTAGATTACACGCGGACGAAGTCACGGTCACAGATAGTTCTAGAATTTAATTTCAAAAGAACCGTTCGCGTTCGTTATATTCTGAAACTGAAGTTTTGTATACACTATTACAAACAAGAATATTGGTACTTGGACAGGATACTTTACAACATGTGGACTGAAATATGAATAAAAGGGTAAGAAAATTAATTGAAAACAAATCTGTAAAGAAAGGAGTAACGAATTTCAAAATTTTTCTAGGAACACACTGGATTGAATAAAAATGAAAGAATATGCTTTGTTCGTGGCTTCCTTTAGCGTATGTTGACTGTTTATAAGGCATTCTTGGAACGTCAATTTCATTTTTAGAACATTCTTTTCACGTTTTTCGAAAGTTGATGTATATATATGGCTTTATTACTGGAAGGTTACAATATGAAAGGTCATTTGGCTAAAATTTATTTTTTCACGTTCACAGCCGTCCAAACCATGAAGAAATTCTTTAATGTCATCGAATAATTGTACAGTTTCCAAAATATAATAAATCTTAAACACTTGCAAACAATTCTATTTGTATATTGACTTCACCTACTTTCTGATCTACATTTTCTACGCTAATCAGTCAGAGCCGTTATTATAAATCTCATATAACCTTGCACAATACAAAACTACAAAATGTAGTAGTATATTTACCAATCTGTCTAGTTGTTCCAAAGATGTTCGTGTTCATACAGATAAATATTTGTATAGATAAAAAATAAAAAGGCATGAAATCGTGTCTCGCATGAACAGATTAAACATTATCTAAATATACAACATCATTGAATATAAAATGTTATATTAGCATAGACAAGTAATAAAGAGTTCTAGATTCGTTCATAAATAATTAATGTGAAACACAATTCTTATAACAGAAGCACTAGACGCGGCGCTTTGATGTTATTGCTTGGTCTATTTTATAAGCGTTCAACACTTATTATTTACTAGTTGTGCCCACGTCCCCGTCTATTTGGAACTCAGTGTAAAAGGTCGGTGACTAATAGAATCATTTGAATGTATTAAATTCATTTACCAATCTACTTTTCTCGCGTACTTAAGTAACGTTGTTATTAAAATTACAATAACTTTAATAGAGTGAACTGATTTCAATGAAACAAAGACTAAATGTAACTCGAGGATATGCTTTATGATTCTCTGAGGTTTCATAGTAAACGCAGTACTTTATCAGTGATGCGTGTTCAAACAAACAGACATATAGACAGACATTTCTAAATATAATTGAAATGTACCCGCAATATTTTTTTTACAAAAACCTAACAATACAGGTATATTACAATACTTTTATTATATGTATATATAGATGATCCTAATTTGCTACTGAGTAAATATTCTTCATCTGTAACATTAACACGATGGCCGATTAAACTGTATTCGGGGAGAAAACTGAGTTAATCGGCTAGATATAGAGTTGGAATATCATGTAGTAGATTTTATTAATAATCTTGTGTTCTTTGACTCCATATATTGCAATAATAGTGATGTTTTACGTAATGTACTTTGGTTATTGTGTACAAGTGATGTGGACGGGAAATAGTAACACGGAGCATGGATTCCGCAATAACTCCCTGGAAAGTTCGAATAAGATGGCGACATATTATTAGTTCATCGAAATAATCACAAGAAACTTGCAATAATCATTACTCGAAAATGGCAGAGATAATTAACTAGAGAATGGGTTGAGAAAAATAAATAAGAATTCTTTTGAAAATGACATACGTGGAGCGTATAAACTCGCTAAAAGCGCGTGACTCGGACCACGCTTTATTCAAATGATCTATACTTGATTGCATAGTAGTGGGTGAGTATTGTCTGTCCGTCTGTCTGTTCACCGCACGTGGTGCCATTGTTCGCGTCGCGGGTACATCGGTGACAATTGAATCACCGGTAACCGGTCCCGACCGGATGAATCCAGTTACTTGGTTACTCTTCTTGGGCTTTTTCTTTCGTCTCATATATTTAAACACACCGAACTATGTAGAACCTATCTGTATCAATGAATCTGTTGTTTTGTCTGTACTTTGTTATAAATATATATTATGAACTGATTTTGAAATCGATATAATAATCCTGCATCGGTATGGCTGCTTGTATCGGAATTTAAGTCAAAAATGGTTTGACCGATTTTATATAATTTTGAAAGACAGGAAGTTATGAGTTATTTCAACACTAATGAGGTATATTAATTATTAGCGTTACTTTAATTTCGTAAAAAGAATGATTTTTTCTCAACCATTTTGTAATAAAATCTTCTCATAACTATTTTCATAGAGATCGGTTCAATAGTTTCGGAGTTCATAGTAAACAAACACTAAGACACTGGATTATTTATATTTAAGATTTGTATTCTGCATAATTATATTTACAGTGGTTAAAACTTTGTCCAAGACTCTGTAGTGGCAGCATTCAGTCCGACACAAAAACGCTAACCGAATAGACACGAAAAGAATTTTTAAATTAAACAAAAGAGAATCCAGATCATTATCAATTCCATTGGAAATGGAAAGAATACTCATCAGAACCCTTTTCAATACGGAATTGACTTTATTAGACGGGGGAATGAGAAAAAAAGCGTAAAAAATCTAAGAACAGTGATAAATCATTTCGAAAATTAATAATTAATTGTGCAACACTCGGAAGCGACGGCGCACGAAAAGCAAACGTTAAAGATCTTTAGACATTTGCATAAGAAGAAGGGATCTTTTCTTATCGAATATATTTTTTTTTTTCGTTTTTGCATTTCACTTTCTGATTTTTATGTAAAGATTACTATGGACACAATTTTAAAATTTTTCTTTTCGACTTTTAAACTGCTTTTGGCACGGTTGGGAGATATTTCCGTTAAGCGTGAAACCTAAAGTAGGTATGTATTTATGTGCTCTTTTAAGTATGTATAAGTGCCGGTCTGGGTCTAGTTGTATACCAAAATTAGTAAATGTATACTTAATTAAAAATACTATAGAACTTTGTATAGCATATGAGTATTTTGATATATATAACTTAATACATATAAATCAAAGAAGTTTCACTTTCTCCGTGTATACACACTGATACGCTGTTTTTCTTCTACCAGAAGGTTCGAGTTGTGATCGCATCAACTGGATTTGGATTTTTTTTCGCTTATACAATGTTATAAATTTATCATGTCAGCCTCATTTTAAAGGGCTTGGACCACGAATCGCTGAGACGGCGTTGGCACTCGGCCGGTTGCTCTCTAATATTGGGGGCTGGGTGTCGGGTACCGACGGCTCTGTATGAGAGTCGTGCGGGCGATGGCCATCTACGAGACACTGGTCTGGGCAGACACCCTCAGTGCCACCAACGTGCGCGCGCTGCGCAGTTTGCAGCGTACGGTGGCACTGATGGCAATCCGGGCGTACCGGACGGTGTCCTCGGCAGCGGCCTTCACGCTCGCCAGCTCCCTTTCCTGGGAGCTGGAAGCTGTAATTCTCGCCACCGTGTACGAATTCACGGCGGCGAGGAAACGCAGTAAGGAGCCTCCGGCTCCCAGGGTAATTGAGGTGAGGAGGCGGCGTCTGAGGGAGTACTCAGTTGAGAGGTGGATCCAGGACCTGGCGGACGCGCGCTTTGGGACGTATACCGTCGACGCCGTCCGCCCAGTCCTGAAGAACTGAATCGGGAGGAAGTGGGGCTCCCAGACGTTCCGACTGGTGCAGGTACTGACCGGACACGGCTGTTTCGGGCGGTACCTGCACCGGATCGCTCGCAGGGAGCCGACCGCTGCCTGTCACGAGTGCGACGCCGAAGTAGAGACCGCGCAGTACACTCTCTCCGAGTGTGTTGCGTGGGAGGAAAAACGCCGCACTCTGGCGGTGGCGGTGGGAGGTGATTTGACGCTGCCGGGTGTGGTTTTGGCCATGCTCGACAGCGAACAGGTGTGGCGAGCAGTGGCCTCCTTTTGCGAGGAGGTCATATCGCAGAAGGAGGCGGCGGAGAGGGCCCGCGAGGCAAACCCTCTAAGTGGCCCTCTCCGTCAACGGAGGATAGGCGGGAGGAGGCGGCGCTTTGCCCAACTCCTCCCGCCACCGTAGCCGGACCTGAGGGGATGCAGTCGGAGGGCTCATCCCTTCATTGCACAGGTCCGGTGGACGAGGGGAGGCAGCTAGTGTGTGCCCAGTCTGTCTCTCTATGGGTAGGAGCCCGGCGGCCACCTTCCGCCGGGCGGACCGTTGGGGCGGCTCTACAAGGAGAACAGCCTAGATCAATCCCTTGCCGCCCCAACAACACGGTCTGTCGACACACCGTGGGGTTTTGGTCCGTGTGAGTCGGACATAGCCCGCCCTCTCTCCCGGGAGGGGAGGTATCCATATGGGATTTCCCCACGTAAAAAAAAAAGTATAACTCTTGCAATGGACAGTGTATTATTGAAGGCATCTTTACTCTGCTATTAATTATCCGTTATCATTAATATTAACAAAGGTTATTTTTGTTATTGCAACGTACGAACAAGAAAACATTATGCAACAACCAATGAGTGTGAAAGAAACGACATTTCATTTCCTCACACTGAAAATTATGATACGAACCAATATTAATATCATTATTGTAACATTGTTAAAAATCGTAATATGCTACAAAATATATTTTAAATTTGGTAATTTTAAAGTCTTATCCGGCTGTTTCTATCTGTAACCCTTCAATGATCGGGCCCTCGGGGGTGGACCTTGAGGGGCGAAACGAACAGATGTTTTTAATACGTAAGAAGGTCCCAAACTCTTTCTAATGTTTACATTGCTTTGAAGATAGTGTTGCCAGCTGATACACGAGTTTTGAGATCTTGCATTTCTAGTTTCTTAATAGTTTTACGAGACGATTTTTTTATATATTAGTAGGAAAACGAACAGGTGGGTCACCTAATGTTAAGTAATCACCACCATTTATGGACACTTGCAACACCACGGGAGGGGAGTGCGTTGCCGGATTGTGTGTGGGGAGAGGGGAATAGGGAAGGGGTAGAAGAGAAGGGGAAGGGGAGGGGAAGTGATCTTCCGGCACTCTCACTGACCGAACTTTTGTTTTCTCGAACTTACTACACTATTGACCTAGCAAGGTATTAACAGCTTCACCAGACTATTCTGACCGAACGAAACGCAACAACGCAAGCAAATATTACTTGAAATCGTTGTTTCGGTGTATCGGGTGGAACTACCACGGACAAGCCAACCCATTCATAAGGTGCGTTTAGGAATATTGAGTTTTGATATACAATGATTAATGTACGACGTGCATAGGAGTCACAAATACACACCCACGCATGCACACTTATACTAAATACCAGTAAGGGATGCTTGTGTTTCTTTTTTTTTACTTTTGACTATGAATGAGTATCAATTCCTGTAATCAAGAAATCCTGTTTTGGCTTTAGTTGTTACATACCATAAGTTATTATACAAGACATTGTGTGCTGTTGGATTTCCAAATGAATGTTGAAATGTTTGCAGCAATTTATAAATATGCTGTATTTTCATTAGGTGATGGGTTAAAAGGGGTCATGTTTTTTCACTCTACGTATATGTGTTGTAATGGATATTTCGTTTCTTTTTTTCCTAGAGGTTTGATAAATTTTAATAAAAGAAGTATTCAAAAATTCGTATTATTTTTTGGCAGTGATACAGACCAAAGATGATGAAGCATGCGGTATTCATGACTTTTATGCGGCATTATATTGAATGCCTAATTCACTCTTGATAATAAATACAGGTAAGCGCCCCCTAGCGGCGAACTATAGTAAAACTGACAGCATAAAAACCACCATGAGAAACAAGATTAACGAGATACATTGATCGCTAAAAAGTAGGTATCATTTTGAAAAATCTCATGTAGATATGACCTGTTATATTAAAAATGTTACGTAACCTTTAACAAGTATTTTTTTTTTTAACTTTATTTTTGGCAATCAATCTTTCCTATTATTACTGCCATTGTCACGTAGTCAATAATATCACAAACTTCGTGAGATCATTCCAATATTAAGCATCGTGTGAAACCATATTCTAACAAGATGGTGGATCCCTTGCTAGAACCTTCCATGGAGTTTTTGTGGCATCTCAGAATTTCATGCTCCGTGTTATTATTTTCCATTCACTTCACTTATGCATAATAAACTAACTATATTACGTAAAACACCACCAAATTTACACAATATATAGTCAAATAACACAAGATTATGAATAAAATATAAAATCCACTACATGACAGACTAAAATTCCGCCAAAAACTCCAACAAGTATTTAAATATGACATTTGAATGTAAAAAAGTCAAGGTATAAAAATAGGTTTTTACTTATCACATATAAATTCTTATACCAGAACATACAGCATCCTAGTTTTATCTAAACAGTAGTCCGGTGAAGCTGTTAAGACCTTGCTGGGTCAATAGCGTAGACATTTCGAAAAAAAAATATCTAAACAGGGTTCAGCCAAGATACTGTGACAAATAAGAATGTTCTGGCAACTGACAATGTTCTGGAAAGTTCCATACTACGACCATGTTTTGTGACCTGGTAAGGAAACCTCATCAGCGACTATCATTATGGAGCTAGAAAGATTGGAAAACAGTAAGGCTAATATGTTCAGTGGAATACAAGCCCCTAAAAATATATATAAAAAAATAATAAATCCTTAATTATTTAATGACTAAGCACCTAAACGACCGAGCCCGGCTCGGTTCTTTAAACCACATTTTTAATTAAAATAAACTGTTAGGTTTGCCTTATAAAATTAACGTTTCATTACAAAAAAAAAATCTTTTCTGCTGTCACTCGGATTCGAACCGGGGTTACATGTATTTTCATGATTTCCATCTGAGCTATTTTCGTTTTGACAGCGACGGCGAAATTTACCTTTATATTCTAGCTATATTTTTAAAACTGAAAACTCAAGCATAAAAGTTTTCTATAAATAAAATCTAACTAGATCGATTTATCGTCCCAGAAACTACCTCCACATTAAGTTTCACGGAAATAGCTGAGTTTCTGAGATCCTGAATATATACAAATATAAAAATATACAAGAATTGCTCGTATAAAGGTATTAGTTTAGATAAAATAATCAATGTTTTTAAGAGTCACAAATTTTCAGCTATATTTTTTCTACACACTAGAGAATAAACAAAATTTACCTGATTGTATCTAAATATTTAAAAAGACCGGTAAATGAAATATATGTATACAAATACATATAGAAAATATATATATCTATATATATAATAATAATGTAAATATAACATGCCTGTAATATTTTAACTTTTGTGAAGAAAAATGTTGAAATCTTGGAATAAATAAAAATATATATTTCAATCATTTTTACATGATGTGTCGGTCTGTGTATTTATTTGTTTAAACACGAATCATTGCTAAAGGGCTGCGACCACGATAAAAAGTAACCAAGAAAATATTAAAATATATCCTCGAGTAAGGTTTAGTCTTAGTATCATTAAAATCGATTCGGCTTATCGATGGTTATTGTAATTTTAATAACGACACGGCTTAAGTACGAGAGAAAAGTATATAAGTAAGTGAAATTAATATTTAATTGAAGAAGGCGTTACTTTGCGGAAATCCTTAATTAAATATTATAGTGAATGTTACTTTGCACTTCCACCTGGAATAGATTGGCCGTTACCACGTCACACTGGGACAGAAACCTTTTACTCTAAAACAATAAAAATAAGAAAAAAAAAAAAAAACAGAATTATCGATCAACATCGACGGAAGAAAGCGGAATTGTCGTAACTTGAAAACCTCAACTTTACACCAGAGCCAAAACTATTTCAGAAATTCATTTTTTTTCATGTTTGTTGCTAAACTGGATAAAACATCAAGGTCGTATCGATAAAAAATGTAATCATTAGGAAAGCGAGTCCCGGACCATTTGAGCAATATTTTTTTTTATACAAGAATATGGAAAAAAGAGATATAGCCCAAAATGCAAGTTACGTCATTTCCTTTTTCTCCTACCGATATGTATAAATGCATATTGATCAAGTCATTGTACATTTACCTATATATTAATTATTATTTTTTGTCAATTATACTTAATCGTATTTATATTAATTGATTTATTGATTGATATATATATGAGAACGAAGCTTTTAGAACTAAAAACTGGAATAAACTCTCCAATTCCTTTTCCCCTGCATATCCCGCAAATAATTTCTGGAAAGTTGGCAACACTGTTAGGATAATTTTTTTCTTATATTTACAACCATCAAGAAACCCCGGGGTCGGTGCAACAACCATATTTGCGTAGGACGACAACATAAAATGATAAAACTGATCATTTGAACGAACGAAAGTTGTTTCTTTAATTTTTTAAAAGACAAACATAAACTTCACAAACATACTTATGTATTTAATTAAGTAATTTACATTCAACGTAGTCCGGTGAAGCTGTTAAGACCTTGCTGGGTCAATAGCAAAGTCATATCGAAAAAAAAAAAAAATTCAACATAAAAGTAAAATAAATTCCACAAAATAGTAATTGTGGAAATGAGTTTTCTAGCCAAGATGCGTGATAAACTATTTTCGAGCACTCGTACATCAAATTTATTCATTTTGCAAAAAAAGTTATTATTATATAAATTGTAAAAAAACTCTAATTTGTTTTTACAATATTTTCTCCTAAAACTAATTTAAAAGGAGATATTGTTAGAAAACTGAGACGCAATTTTTCCAATATGGTTGCGCGAGCGTACATACAAGAGGCGACAAAGACGAAATTCGGAAAAAGCCTATTAAAATCTATGAAATCGTCAATTTTCAAAATTCGCGTAAAACTTTTCAACTATACACTATATTTCACATCAAATGACTGTACTTTTAGGCGGATCTTGTAAGGAAGTATTCGAACTGTAGCGGTTAATACGCTCTTACTAATTTTGAAAAATACTAATGTCGAATTAGAAAAGTCTTCTGAAATTTACATACAAAATTTAAATTTAAATGGGATAAAAAAACAAAACAGTCTGTTGGAAAGAATAAAAAAACTAATATATAAAATGACTATTAAACATAAATATGAATAAAGTATACATTACTATGCAACTAGAATTAATACCTATATGTTTTTGGGGTGTAAGGGTTGTCAAATAACATCATAAGACTTGGGACACCCAAGCCAACCTCACCTGCACGTGGTGCACCCTGCTGATCAACGAACGAGGCAATGGCGATAGCGGGGTGGTAGGGTCTTACAGCCCGACTGGGTCGCAACCACCATGTATATGGTGAAAAACGCCCGTAATAGTGATCCGCTTCTGCGGGTCGCGTTTCGGGATCAGCCTGTGCATATCCAGCTTTTTGCAGGCCGGCATGATAGTGAGGACCGGCGATGGATAGTGTGTCAATCGGTGGTCGCTATTATTTTTGGATTGCACTGTGCTTACCATCAGGTATAGTGCAGTCATTTTGCCGTGCTATAATAAAAAAAAAATATATATATGTTACCGTCGTACTAAACATAGATATATTAAACTCAAAATGATAAAATAATGTAGGAAGAATTTTTTAATAACTGTTAAATTCTATTTTTTTTCTATATCATGTGGTCATCATCATCATGGTATTACGTGGTGGGTCACTTGATGTTAAGTGATCTCCATCGTCCGTAGGCAATTGCAACACCAGGGAGTCGCAATTGCGTGATGGGGGAGGGAGAATGAGTGAAAGGGAGAGGAGGTGGGATTCGAACGCTCTCACTGATGGAACGAAACGCAACAATGCAAGCACTGTTACTTGACGTCGGTGTTCTTGTGTGTCGAGTGGTACTACTCTAGTCGAGCCCACCCATTCATGATAAATTCAGTAGTAGCTTCAGCGTGACTCTACCACCTAGTATATATAATGAAAATACATTTATTTTAAGGCTGAATTATGCCAAAAACTACTAATCGTATCAACCTGAGACAATAAACATTTGATGGTAAATTTTTCGTTGATATATCTAGATTAAAACTGTTTTGGATTCGATTAACCATTTCTAATAATTAGGAGAAATGTGAAAGGGGACCAAATAAAAAAGTCTTGGGAATTACCGTCATTTTTGTGTCATGAATTGATGTGATAACAGGTCTACAGTGACCACAGTTTCCCTCGAAAAGAAGCTTCTCGCTCAGTAGCGAGATTCTTGCATTTTGCCTTTATTATTAAAATCTACTAGTATTAAAGTGGTTGAAATTCGACCATAATAAGGGGTACAAAATTGTTTTTCACGTAGGTATACATATATATAAGTATATCAATATTTCTGTTTAATATATTTTTTAATGAAAGTTCTAATGACATTGCAGAAAAAATATTCGTTACGCGTCACGTGTTATATGCAAGGTAAGCATGTGATTATGAGTATGGGTAAGTTTCTATCTGGGTATACTAGTATGCCAAACAAGTTAATGTATATATAGTTAAGTATTTATACTACAGGACTTCGTATGGTATTTATATAAGCGAAATAAGTGTCACTTCCTTCGTGTGTACAAAATGATATACACACTGTTTTTTATCTTTTTTTAATATGGTACAAACTGCATTGGGTATTGTACAAATATCGCATATTATAAGGACTACAAAGTATTACAAATAAAAATGTAGGAGCTACGGCTCACTACTATAGAAATCTAGACTGACACGGACAGCGTAATAATACTCGGTGTACTTAAGATAGACTGTTTATTTATATGACCGTATATGGTATTTATACAGACACGCGATATTTCATTTGTTTGAACGTCATTCTATTTACAATATTACAAAAGTTCATGCTAGTCTGCCAAAGAGGATGACATATTCGGTAGCTACATAAACATATATATAAATTAGACAAAAACTGTTTTCAAACGATTTTGTTCATAACACTAAATCTCGCTAATAGGTATAAAATAAACGAAAAGAAAAAGAAAATTTATTGGCAAATAAGAGAGAGAAAGATACTCTACTTTAGTTATTTTCCCATACCATCGACAAGTCGAAGCCCTGTTTTTATGCTTTTTTCCATTATAATTCACACTCCCTTTCAATATACAATATGTATACAATAATAACTAAAAATAGTAATATCTATATATCGTACAAAGTTACAAAGGATTTAAAAATAAACATTCACAAAAAAAATATAGAAATAAATTTACCGCCAAAAACCTATAGAAAAATTCGTCGACCAAACTCTATACAGTTATAACCTTATAACGTAATCTTTTGTAATAAACACAAATGAATTTGTGTCTGATAACACAGTTATTTTGCCACCCGATAACAATTTTAGCATAAAATAACAAATTTCCTGAGGAAAATGCTGTGGAAATCGGGAAAAGCGACGCGCAGAGCCATCTATTAACGAGAGGCGTGAAACAGGACATCCGCTGTATGAATTCTATGTAAAAAATTGTAGGAAATACTGTGTTAACGAATCTATTAAGTTATTACTTTTATTATACTTACTCCTGTGTTTTTTTTATTAATTTTATGACGTATTCTTTAAATGTATCAATAAATGAGGTTGTATATTTTTCGAAACTAATTCTTAGTTAAGTTTAATAAGTATTCCTGAAAACCCCCTTTCTCAGGTTAAATATGAATGATTTTGAATTGAGATAATCATAAATTAGATTATTATAGTAATAGTTATTTCAAAAATAACCATTAGAGGATCATTCTGTATTAAAATAAAATACATAATAGAAACTTACCGCGAAGATACAACAAATAAGAATATTTTATACCAAACGTTTTTAAAATACGTCAATTATAATTTTACATACTTGTATTTCTTCGTTATTTAATCTGTTCATAAGATAATAAGTATCTACAAAAAATTGAATACATAACGATCGTCTATAATACAATATTCATACGTAGATTCGCTAAAAACCCAATCCGTCGAAAAACAATTTCAAACTATATTATATACAATCATTAATTCAGTCAAGAACTTCATTCGGTTTCCTTGTTTTAAGTAGTTTATTAAGGATTTCTGATCTACTGATATGCAAATGTATTAAAATACATAAATCTATTTCAAGACATGCTAATTTTTATATTATTATTTGGTTTATTCTGTGGTTTAAGGTAATACAGCATAAAAGGATTGTTTAAAGTGATGTTGCTGAAATATATTTATGCTATACTTGTCATTCGTATTCTCTTGAAGGTTATTATGAATACAAAACCCTCCGAGAAACACAAATGATGAATGCATCTACACTTTAGGACTCATGATTATACTGCCTAAACTGTAACCTCCATTTTACCACACTATGAAGTTATTAGTAAGCTATATTCCCTTCTACCTTATGATAACTGACCCTAATTTGTTGATCTCTAAGTTTTATAGTTTATTTTCTAACGCAAGATGAGGGTAATAAGAAGTGATGGCATTTTACAAGGTTTATATCAGTAATCTTTGACTATAACTGTGCTTTACCGTTCTGTTATACCTAGTTGTTTCAATTTAAGACCGTCAACTGTTTTCAAGAACAAACTGCTTACTTGAAATTATTTAAAAAAATCACGATATTACATTAAAAATTTCGTCTACTATCATTTAATATATCTAATTTCGTTATATTTAAACACACTGACAGGCATCTTTTAATTTATATTGACGTCTAACACATAAATAGGTATAGTTAATTTAAGGTTATTTTTCATTTAGTTCCTAATATCAGAGGTATTTTACGGTCTATGGCTTCATTATCAGTAGTTTAATGTTTTTACGGTAACGTGAACAAAGAATACCTAATATCAATTAATTCATAATTACTTAAAGATAAATTAAAACTACTTGAAATATTTATGGGATAAAAATTTGATTGTTGTTGATAGGAGTAACATGACAAAAAATGAGGTAAACTAAACAATGATTGACCCTTGAGTTGTATTAACAAGCCTAGTAACCGAATTTCGGATGGCGCGAAACAAAAACTGACCTAGTTCGGCGCCCTACACAGTTCGGCAACCCCAGTCGAGCGGGGACGACCCCCCGACTCTGACTTATACGTCTTGTCTCCTTTCTATCTTCACATGCACTTTCGATTACTTGAACTTATACCAATTAAAAATAATACGTAAACAAATATTAAGTACACCTTTAAATTTTTTGTTTGTTTTGTAAACATTTGTTTCTTAATTCATTCATTAAAACATTCAATTGCATAATTACAATGTATTCTTTTTCAAAGGAAATTCACATTATTAGAAAATATATAGAAATGTTGACTAATATCGATTCACCGAAATAGTACGTAAACGGTGAAAGGAGTATTTAATCTATTCGAACGTAAATTGGTGCGTCGATAAAGCAGCAAAAAAAAAAGCGCATTCTATTATAGACTATACAACAAAAGGATTTGTGCAGTGATACCTAAGTACATCTCGATTCATCGTCTCGACTCGATCCGCCGAACCGATCCCATTGGCGCGCCCCACTGTCGCCGGGGGCGAGAGGGACGCACAGCGCGATCACACCTGCGAGAGATAAGGAGGGAGACGGTCATCTTAGCCGTCGAGTCGCGTCCCACTGGGCGGGGCCGCGCTAAGGAGCGAGCCTCAGATGCGCGTAGTGTTGGTGGGGTTCCGTCGGAAGGATCGCACTGCAGTCGTGTGCCGCGACTTGTACGCGCGCTCGCGGATACGCCGTGTTGTGTCCTAACGATAATACGCCTTACGTAACAATAAATTATCGTACATACGATAATCGATTGTGTATTGTCAACTTACGATAATAATAACTTTTTTTAATTACTATCATCATGTTTGTTTGTTCTAAATCGGCATTAGTGAACTAGGTGTTTCGTGTACCAATGTGAACTTGTTTGTTTTGATTTCGATACGAACTTGAAAATTATTATCGCTGGGCGTCACTAACTGTGTATAATTTTTTTTATAAGTTACGTTCCTGTAATATTTACGTTATTCTGTGTGTGATTTAAAAGATATTCTGATATGACTACGTGTGTTATATGTTCCGATATAAGTGTTGTGTCGGTTTAAAATTTTGTGATTGTGTTTTGGCAAACTGCAAACTCAAGTAAGTGTAACGTATTGTTTTCGTTCTTGTTAGTGATTTTAATAGAAATGTAGATACGGTAGAAATAATAGAGCTTACATCGTTGATTAAAACGTTTCAGTATTATAAGCCAAGTGTCGTTTGAACAATTCTTATAAGAACTAACACAAATTATATCGTTGTTTTGAACCAATTCTATTTTAATTGGATGAAATATTAAATCTAATACTATTTTATTGGTAATATATAAATAGTAAAATCCTTATATTTTACTGGAGTGAGTACTAAAAGACTTATGAACAGTTGATAAGGAATTAAATGAAGTATTATTTTGAAGATATATTACTTCGTTATTTTGATTCGTAGATATACATTTGTGGAGAGAATCCTGTAATTAATAACAGAAAATGATCATTAACATATCACATTGTCGTGTGAAATAATATAACATAACTTACATGACAGTGTTATTATAAGATTAGCAAGTAACTTGAGTTAGCAATGTCGCGGCGGTACTTCGCCGGCGTTGCTTTCTTGTGAGAGAATATTCGTATTTTCTGTTTTGATACAACTATCAATTATCGTCACTATTGGATTATTTTGTCGTTTATTCTCTTATTTACATCATTCGATTAATCGTATTAAACATGATTTTTTTATTTACCTGATTATCACTGTTAGAGTTTACATACACCTTAATGTTGTATTTCTTAGTATCCAATAAATATGTATATGAAAATTAAAGAAATATCTAGAAAAAATGTCTCATAACTCGTATTTAAGATAAATTAAGAGTATTCTTTTTTATTTATGACGATAATAAAGTCTTATTGGATTGCAATAAATTTTATAAAATTAATTATCAATTGCAAGGAATAGTAATTAAAATTAATATGGGTAGTATATTATCTCAGAATAATAATAAAGAAACTCAAATGTATAATTCTTTATTTAGACTGTTTAAAAATTAGGTAAGTGCAACTATCCGATGCAAATAATTTATGATTACTAGAAAAAAAAGTAAAAAATATGTCTTCTAAAATCGTCCACAAGATAACTATTTAGATTATGTGACCAATTCATAAAGGAGTGGTGTTTTGCATTTTATTTTTAATATAATTTAATTTTATTATGCCAGTGTTAGTGATGACGGTTTTGACGTAATTATCCACAGATTAAAATGTAAAATACGTAAATATTTAATTTATAAGCATATTCTGAGCGTTAATTTATTGTTTTAATGGGACTAATAACTTTTTACGAATACTATCGCATTGGAGAATCTTATTAGACATTAGACATAGTTTGAGTTCAACTTTAATTGGTACTCTGTTATATATAAAGGCGGAACTGATTTAAAAATAGGTTCAGTAAACTGGTACTAGTTTTAGAAGGCTTATAATTACTCTGTGAATTGTTATTATCGGTCGCTGAACTCGCCAGTTAATGTCTTGAGTTTGTGACTCTGTAACGACAATGTTACTGAAAATATTTGTAGTCATTTTAGTGCATAAATGTGAACAAAAATATATTTCAATATGTAAGAGTTTTAAATACATTTATCAATATTGTACTAGGTTTTATTATACGCTATATAGAATTATATCGTGTATTATATATAAAATATTTTCTTATACCATTCTTGGTGTCATGCAGCGTTGCCTAACAACAAGTTATAGTAATATGTAAAATGAGGTGTAACAAATTTCGATTTCAAATCAAACGATAAGAATCAATCCTAGATATATTGACTATATAGAACATTATTTTTTATATATACAGATTACATCTTGGAAAAGTGTTCTAAGTTACAATTAACTAAAGATCATCAAGCCATGATTCTTATGGAGTGAGAAAAAGTCATTACCATTTTTTTTAAGAATAGTTATTATTATCTTAGTTATTTTTTCTATTATTATGTAAATCAGTTTGTGATTTTGGATTAATCGTATTTATTCCTTTCTCATATTTCCTTAGATCACTTCATTGGTCCGCTATACTTGTCTTAATCACTGAAGAACTTTAAATATTATAGTTTTTGTTTGAATGATCTGACAATAATTATTGATAGCAACGTGCATTTAAACCCTCGGCCTCTAATGACTTCGGTAATTTCTTTGTAATAATATTATCTTTTGATATACTACTACTTGATTTTCAGTTATTTGGCTTAAAATTATCACATTAAGAACAGACAGAGAGGTTTTTAAGTACACACTAATTTATTCTTGGCGATATATTTGCATACTGAAAGTGATAACTGGACGAATGTTAGAAAAAGCTTTATCACAATGTATTCATCAACACATTCTAGGATCCGAACTTAAATCAAGACTCCAAATTAATTATCAATGACCAGTTTAACACTTACTAGTCAAATAACATTGAAAGAATTTTGTATCATATTGTTGTTATTTATTATGTGATATTAAATAAAAATAAAGTTCTTATAAGAATTTATTGAATTGAATAATAAATTACTATAAAATAAATGTAAATGTAAGTTTATTTTAAGTTCGTTTTCACGCCGTAACTATTCAACCAATTGTTAGATTTTTTGTACGTTGCCAGGAGTGCAAAAGAGAACATGGGTACAAACAGAAAGAAAGCAATATTCTCGACCGATATATTAAATATATAACGTGAAGATAACTACGAGTAAAACGTAGTGAAATGTAAAGATTTTTTTATTGTTTTACGACATAGTAACTATAGGCACAATGCCTGATTATAAGAGTGTAATCTAGTCTAAGCTCTATAATATATTTGCATCATTGCTGTCATGCGAACCTGCCAAGAAAGACTACATACTAAAAAAGTTACAAACGAGATAAACTAGACAAAATAAATGATTTAGAGAGATAAGAGTCACAATCTTTTTCTCCTCCGTTTATCAACTGATTTTCTTAGTTTTCTTCTTTAATCCTAGTAGTTAGTGCAGTAGTATTCTAGTTTAGTAGTAAAATATACATACCGCTCAAGAAAGATTACGTTTTTTAAAACTTTTGTCTGTCTTTATCTTCCGGCTATTCTCCGAAACGGTTTGAGTAATTTTAACTAGACTAGCCGTCAATAGCCCATATTATAAGAAGTCACTTGGGCATAGGCTTTTATCTCAGAAAAAAATCCGCGCAAAGATAATAAACTAATAAAGCTGTATCCAGTACAACGCATATTTACGCTGAGCAAAAATGTTTTTGTTACATTTTACGCAGGCAAAGTCGGGGGTAACAGCCACTATTAACTGTGAATACAGAAGTTATATAAATATTATCTATAGATGAATATTGCATTCGTTTCCGTAATAGTATCTACATGTTAAACCAGCACAAGAACTACCATCAAAGCCTTATCTCACGAAGTTCTCACGACAGTGATCAATGTTGCAATTTAAAAACATTTACACAATAGTTTTAATTAAAATTGTTATTAATTATTAATTCATATCCATTTGTATAGAAACTGTGACAATGTATATTAATATCGTCCCATTTTACAAACTCAGTAAAACCAGTAATAGTTTTTTAGGTTATAGTATTAGGTTTTACAACAAAGTCCCAAAGCACCTTACCGATTTACTTACCGAACTGTAAATGGAAGCGCCATATCAAGCGGGTTTTGGCGTCAAGAGGTTATTTTAAAGTACATCAATAGTGATAAATATTTCAGATTAATGAAACCATAGTAAAAAAAAAGTTATTATCTCATGATTTCAATCGTTTAAATAAATATAATAAGCCTTAAAACAATCAATGCCATCTTTATGTGGGAAATTATGTTTTTGTCATTTAAAAAATTAAAAATGTTCATTACTACTAATTACTCGGTTAGCAAGTTATTTTATTTGTCATTATTATATAAATTATCCTATTGTTTAACTGTCTGTGTATCCTATTATGTCGCGGAAGGTTCGCGTTTGATTCCAATGAATATTAATCAAACAAAATAATAAAATGCATGTTTTATTGTTTAAACGAATAACTATAACAATGATGTAATTATTTCTTATAGAAGAATCACATATAAAACTTCAATACCTTTTTTTACGGTATCTCAATATGTCATTTATGGCTTTTATATTTTGTTCATAATCTTATGTTATATTGTGCTTTTTACGGAATATAGCTCAGTTATTGTGCACAAGTGAAGTGAATGGAACACGTATGTTATAAAATTGATGTGAACTATGAGATGCCACAAAAACTCCCAGGAAACTTCTAATAAGAAAGCCATAATCTTGGTTAAAGATTGAAATTATCACAAGACACTTGTCATATTATTATTGCCTAATTGACAATAGCAATCTAAAAAATTACTTGTCAAAAATAAAATTAAATAAAAAAACTTCAAATATTTTTTTTTTTTTTACAAAACATCTTATACATATATTTATCTCGCTTCCTTTGAAAAACAGTTATAAATACTGACCAAGAAAACAAGTCGCAAGCAATATCTTGAATCATTTTGTAAACAAGTATATATTTATTTACGTATTCGACCACAAAGCCATCTGTTGTTGAGTTTCTCAAACTAAAATCGGGGAGCAAACCTGAGCTCCCTAACTTTCCAGACTACATCTTTACTATATTTCTTCTTGGTATTTCATTGTTATCTTGGCCTACATTGACTCATCGCAGTAGAGTGTGGTTTATACTGAAAATACATTAATATAAAACTACATTCTAAAGCAATAGTAATTCTTTCTAACATTCTAAGCAAAGTATAGAATCGATTACATATAGTCTCTGAACGCGTGAGATAGAACTCGAAGACATATTCCCATAATGTTCGATCGATTATGACGTCATTATTATAAGTTACACACAGGATGATCTATTTTAAGCATGTTAACTTCTTTATTGTATTAGATTGTAAGTTGTAACTCATCTCAAGTAAAAATTATAATAGTTCATAATCAATAAGTACTTACACCACTAATTGAGGCAAATCGTTTTCTTTGTTAGACTTTTGTATACTGCGTATATAACTTATGCTGGTTGGCTAATTAGAACTGACAAGACAATATACTAAGTAAAAAATACTGGTATAAGCTTGCGAGATATAGAAAATATTACTATTGTATGTTAATGTAATGTTAATATAAGTTAATATAAAAAAATCATTTACTACTAATTGTAAACATCTTTCTTGATATATTATTGTACTGTTAGCTTCCAAAACGCAGAGTTCTTGTGGGGATACGCGAGGACACGCAATACCGAAAAATTCCCATAAGTTGGTTTTCGTTCTGAAGATTTTAGAACGGTATCTTACTATTATATACCAAAATAACAATGTATACATTTGTGCCCTTTTTGAGATACAACTAATCATGAACTTACAACTTTCATTATTAGCGTGCCCTTAAAAAGTAAGTGACAAAAATAGACCTGCTAAAACCTTTGTCTAATAAGACAATAATTAGTTAACCGAACCCGTATTCATAGGTTGTGGAAATTAACGATTAAATTTGATAAATTTTTAAGCGATTACGTCTTAGTGAATATCGTTTACGGACACAATGTCAATAGATGTAGGTTCGAATCCTAGCAACTGAGTCGGAGCGCGCGGTGACGGAAAATATCGTGATGGAATAGCATGGTGGCAGAGCTATATCTAAGTCCACCTGGCTAGCTACCACCTCAAGTTGCAAATCTGTCGCCAAAAAATTAGTTGTTGTGTTCCAACCTACAAGTCGCTGCACTTGAGATCTATTCGCCCTTTAGATTAAGCGTAATTACCATCATAGACCACGTCGGCACTTCTCGTCAGATTACATTATGGTCAGACCCTAAAAGCTTATCTAAGACGCTTATCTATGCTATCTATACTAATATTATAAAGAGGTAAAGTTTATGAGGTTGTAGGGAGTAATCTCAGGAACTACTGGTCAGATTTAAAAAAGTCTGTCAATGTTAGAGAGCTCATTTATTGAGGAAGGCTATATATATCATCACGCTAAGACCAATAGGAGCGGAACACCAATAAAGAATGTTTCAAAATAGGATCTTTTTTTCCTTTTGAGAGTTTCCGCTGCGTGTTAGTTAGCCCAAAGTTACTATTCCACGTAGACGAAGTATAAAAAAATACTAATCTAAATTTATTTTAGTGAACTCAATAGCATTTGACTGAATGGTTAGTCGACATTTATAATTTTACCTTTCTTCGATCTTTATTCAGGTGTGGTCTGAATTAGATGTTAAGTTTTTACAACTTTTATCCTATTGGTTTATCATTTTATTTGTAGACCATATGGGGACGATTATTGACCTTGGATCGTAATTTATTCACCATTAAGTGCATTGGACTCCTAGACTGCTTGGTTTTGACTTGTAATACTTGGTACCGAAGCAATATTTTATTCAGCGGTACAATAAACTTAGCTTTAACTAATGTTACAGACGAAAAATAATAGGAACACATACAATATGTATGAATAACAATATATTTCAATGAGATATTTCAAATTAATTGTTGATCGAGATTGTCCTTCCAAAAATTAGAAAAGCTTTGAAAACGATCTGTTTTAAGATTATCAAGTAAACAAAGTATTTTTGTAACATTTTAACTTGTGCCAGTAAAGTCATACCTTGATGATGTATACCTAGATAGTTCTTCAAACCTTGTCAATGTCATTAGTGATACTACAAATAAGTGGTAGGTATTTTGTAAAATAAAAGTAAAGTCACATCGTAATCCTTGTATAGGTACCTATTGTGGCTATAGCTATCAAATCACTACAAATATTTGAACAGCATAAAACAGTTTGACGTACATATATGTTGTAACTACACGGAATATTAGAAGGGATGGATTGATCTAGAAAAAACATAACGTCCGTACATGATTTGGCTGTCATTGCTTCATAATCTAATCTGGAATTCATGAATAAAAAGAAATGCACGTATACTCTTCACATCACTTGACTTCGCTGTAACATTTGCCAGTGTCAAAGTTTTTTTAATTTGTATTTTAAAACATTATGAAGAGATCTTTTTTATATTTTGTTATGTCCAATTATTTATGCATTGTTAACAGTGACTCATGTGCAATAATTATATTTTTAATTTGTATACATAATTTGTTCTTCGTAATTATAGACACAGGATGTATGTAAATTAGGTAAACATTTTGATGTCCATTATACAACCAATAGAAATGCTGAGAGATGAGAGTGAAATAGAAGAATCTAGCATTATATTCACCTAAACACAAATATACAATAAGAATATAAATCCAACGTGACTACTTTTTAGTTTTTTTTTTTGTAAAAAAGTTTTTGCAAGTTGAATGCTTTTTAGAAATGTCTGTCTGTCTGTTTGTTCGGACACGCATCACTGCTAAATTACTATTTTCACGATAAAACCTCTTATAATAAATCATAAAGCATATCCTCGAGTAACATTTAGTCTTGCTTTATTAAAATCGTTTCACTCAATCAAAAGTTATTGTAATTTTAATGATGGCGCGACTTAAGTACGAGAAAAAGTAGATAAGTAAATAGACTTTATCTATACTTACTAATATTATAAAGAAGTAAAGTTTGTGAGTTTGTGACGTTGTGATGTTGTAGGGGGTAAGCTCAGGAACTACTGGGCCGATTTGAATAATTCTTTCAGTATTATATAGCTCATATATCGAGAATGATTATAGGATATATGTAATCACGCTAATACCAATAGGGGCGGAGCACAGATGAAAAATGTTTCAATCGGGATGTTTTCCTTTTGAGAACTGCTGCGTATTAATGTTAGTGTATCTATACCACGCGAACGAAGTCGCGGGCAGAAGCTAGTAGTTTATACATTCAGATGACTTTATTAGTTATTGTTTCTTTACATTAGGTTCCACGCGGACGGAGTCGCGGCCACAGCTAGTATATAATGAAGCATAGTTTAGCGAATTGTCTTTGTAGTTATGTATTGATAATGTGTTTAGAGGTGGAGAATAACATCGTGACGAAACCATGATATAGTGGTGTAGCACTTAAACTAATACCTGAATGATTAGCTACCAACCTTAAGTTGAAAATCTGTCAACAAGCATCCAAACGAACTTTTATTTATTTAGTTCACTAATCGGGAGTCATATCTCGTATAACACACTTCATATTTTGGTAGTTAGAACAGTCTGACAAAATCTCGAAATTTCATATCAAACGTATCTCAAAGAACAGAAATAATCTGTAGGGCAAAGACATTTCCCAGGGAAGATAATACATTACAGGATAATCTACTATGTGGGACTGGATAACGCGATTTAGGGAACTAAGCAATTATATGTGCTTTTTCAGTGTCATTGCTAATGCAATGTACTAACCGCTGTAAGGTTATGGCGTGATGATATAACGTGAAATAAATTTAATGGAAGTATCGCGAAAAAGCGCGCCATTCACACATCGCCAGCTATGGTAATAGTACACCATTAATTGATACAATGCGGTCTATACAATTGTTTGTTTAAGCAATATTCTGACATACAACACTTTGGTATGCGGCCTGAAACATAAGCGGAGCGATAACAGTCTACTTATATCTTTTTTTTTTTTCGAACTGACTACGCTTTTGTCCTAGCAAGGTTTTAACAGTTTCACCGGACTACTACTTAATTCTATATCATTTGACACATGGGCCTAACCTGACCTAGCGTAATGATTATAAAATACGAAGTAATAAAATCCTTCTCAATACAAAAACAGGATTCAACACAAATACTTTATTTTGTAGATCACGAAAACAGATAAGAATAATTTTCATCGCATTAATGATGTAAAAATTTGAGAAACGGCAAATTAATAGGACGCAACTTATTTCACTTAACTTTTTCAATTATTTAATGAATCGCAAAGAAAATCTCAAAGCAAAACTGAATACATTTTAATAGACATGAATTTCAGATCCTATCCCCTTGAGATGTACTAAAAAGTGTATGTTTTGGTTATAATGCATTCATTTAACATTTAAAACATGGACATCGGCTTTTTGTTCTTCGTCATTTTTATGGACACTTAATACTTTACAAGCTCCTTTCTAAGATACTACTAATATTTGCTTTTTCCTGCCTTCAGCCTCCGATACTGTTCCCTACAGCCACTCGTATCGTCCGCTCTGTTACTTCCTTCTCGCTCATGGTAGCACGGTATTAATATATTTCTCAATAAATATATTGTAAAATGCTTAAATACTTTTCTAAATGTAACTTCTTTAATTGATTTGATACAATTTCTGGAGTTTCTTATTATTACAATAGAAAAATTACTAACATTAACTTCTATTGTCAAAATCGCGATCGCTTATCAACCTGAACCACAGTAACTTCCGTTTATGCTACTGTCAGCGTAAATTAGACTTTAGCCATGTAAGACAAAGCTCACACTACTTCGTATGTACCGTGAGAAAATGTCAATGCATACTAATTTGACTCTGATAACTTATCGCCGATACGTGTAATATGAATAGGATGTTGTCTATTAAAAACAATAACACCTCTTTTATTTCTTAGAAATCGTATGCATACAAATACCTTTTGTAATTATAGATAGGTTTATTGAAAAGTAAACAAAATATAGTAATGGGACGCTTTTTTTTTAAATGACTACGCTATTGACCCAGCAATGTCTTAACAGCTTCACCGGAGTGATGGGACGCATTAATTAATATCATTTTATGAATTCGTTATCTGACTTCCAAAGAATTTTTTCGCACAGCCATATTGTTTTTTTCTGTTTAACAATGCAGCGTGTTACTGTAGCAGAAACTGATTTTGACAAATCCCTGACTCGGAGAATTATGTATACTTACTAAATATCATGAAGTCTTTCAATATAAAATAAGTTGTAATCACAAAATTAAAAAGAAATGGAATAATTAAATTTAAATTAAAAAAAGTAAATAAAGTGCAATCAACATTTTATCCGGATTAAAGACTTACTTATGCCCGTAACTTCGTCTGCATGAAATAGTTACTTTGGGCTAACTCAACAAAAAAACTCCGATTTTGGAAAATTCTTCATTGATGCTCCGCACTTTGTCATTGGTGTTAGCGTTATGATATATCCTATAGTCTTCCTCGATAAATGAGCTATCTAAAACTGAAATAATATTTCAAATCGGACCAGTAGTTCCTGAGATTAACGCGTTCAAGCAATCAAAAACTCTTCAACTTTATAATACTATATATATAGTGCCATCTACCGGGTCCAATTGAATCTATCCCCTCCCTCGGATCCACTGGAACACACACACAAAATTTCATCAAAATTTGGTCTAGCCGTTCAGGAGGAATTAAGTTACATAAACACGTACTGTAGATATTTATCCATAAAGAAGATTAGTATAGATTAATATACGAATGAATTCGCGTACAATTAATAGAAATATAATGATAATTATTTATGACAGATTATTATTATTTTAGACATAAAAACACTAAGTCTATCGCCTACAGAAGTCAATAAAAAACTCCCGAAAAAACAATGTCAACGTTGTTTATTTGCTCACAAGCCCCACTAACCAATTTTATAACCATCAAAGCTCCGAACATGTGGCGAAATCGGTGCCTCCGATGGTTGAAAAAAAAGAAAAATTACACGCTGTCTCCTTCCCTCGTATGACTCTGTCCCTCACATCACGCACATGTGTTTCCAGCCTGCGGATCAATGGATATTGTTATTTTTTTTTATTTATAGTTTTATTTTACGATCGTACTGGGAATTTATCGGATAGATTATTAAATGATACCTCTGTAACTCCTTCATCGCGACGTATATTTAATTTTGATAAAGACTACTAACAGAATAACTTACAAAATTGATTTTATAAATTACTAACATATTTCAACACATCGTCATTTATTGTATGATTAAGGAGATGACGCTCTTTGATTCTGGCAACACTGTAAACCCGTTCCGGCATAGATCTGTGACATTTACCTGCTGGCAAACATTCAAAATTATTGACTCCATTGGCAGATCGCGGCAGTCTCTCCACTAACTTATTGCACAATTATTTTATCGTTGGACGTAGTTATTTCTGGTCTAGACTAGGGTTGTATATATCACAAATATACTTTTAACTATAGCAACGATATCTTAAGTCGTGTATCCAGTTCGAATGGTTTTGTTATGAATACTATCAAGTATTCCAACTTAGTTCTCAGATGTTAAAGGTATAAGTTTTAGTAAAATCACTTAACGTTAGGTCAATGAATGCTTAGTTACTTAAAATAAACTGTTATATGCACAGATTTCTTAATTTCAGTTTAATCAGACATTAACAGTAACATATGTGCAAATATGTTTATATCGTAACCCTTATTATTAAAATTACAGTGTAAACTTCTTATAACGAAAACTTTTGTATAAAGTAGAAATTAGTTCAATTTGGTTGATTTACCATAAAGCCATTTATTTTTTCTCTTCCCTCCTTATAACGAAAAACATGCCCGGTCCCTTACAATTCGTTATAAAGAGTTATCGGTATATCCAATAATATACTTCAGTGACAATTGATATATTACGATTTTTCATGCAGAGAATAAAAGAAAGCGAAAGCAAAAAAAAGGTGCTGACCAAGTGTCTGCAGAACAGAAGAATAAGAAGAAAAAAATGATATAAGGAAAAAGAAGAACAAAAAAATAATTTCAATATAAGATATAATATTGAAAAGAAATAATAAACCATACATAAACAAAAATGTTTATTAATTGCCAAAATATATCGTACCATAGATAAAGATATATGGGGAATATTATTAAAGTACAAGACGGACCCTAAAACATAGAAGTAATAACAAATAGATGAATAACAAAGTCACAGAGTACGTCCGAGGATATCAGAGACTAATCAAAAAAAACAACAACACCTAGGTTATAGATTGAAAAGGATACGGTGACTGCGAAATTCAAGTAGCTTCATAAAATTACGTTGACTTAGCAGTAAAGAGTGTAATCTGACCAACTTGAATTATCGTTATTTTTCTACGAAGCACCAGATACAAGTGACGTACTAATTGGTGCGAATTATTGTATGCATATTAAAAAGAGGATCACCAATCGTGATTCGTAGTTCCGGCATTAATATTAGTCCTAAACGAAAAATTATTCATCGATAGAAACATAACATATCTCTTTTTCATTTGTCTTAATAATTCTATAACACAACTCGAGAGGCGATACAAACATTTGAAGAACTAACGACATTTGTTCCTTATTTTATATTTTTCTTTTTCAAAGGTTAACCTGAAATAACACCTATTTTACGAAAGCCTAAAAATTAGTTTATATGATTATTGACTCAAACATCTGACTCAGTTTTATCATGAGAATTACTCTTTGAAATGACTTGTATTAAATCTTATAATCACACATGAATTCTTAAGAAAGACTAAATAATATGTAATCTAGACAATAAAAATACTAGTAAAATTGTTGTTAAAATTTGTACAGCCGTTTCTGAGACTATACAACAGGATACTTCAATATTATTTATATATACACAATAAAGTAGACGCGCGTCTTGGCTAACTCTTCAGCCAGTGACAAGCTGTCCTACATCATAACGTTTCTAAATATAGACGAATTGTCGTGATATAATATTTGATCTAAAGATCAGCAGGTGACTTTATCGCTTCATTACAAAATATCTAGACTAGAAATATATCTAGATAATATCCGTTCGATATAAATTAATATTGTGACAGTCGTCGTCATCTAGTATTCGCCGGATTGTTTTTTTTACTTGATAGGTTTTAGCGTTAAACAACATTCTCATCTGATCTTTTTTTTATATCATAGGAGGTAAGCGAACAGGTAGGTCACCTGATGTTAAGTGATCACCACCGTCCATAGACACCAGCAACACCAGAGGAAGCGCAAGTGCGTTGCCAGCCTGTGTTTGTGGTGAAGGGGGAGGGGAAGGGGTAGAGAGGGAAGGGAGAGGGAGGGAGGTGGGCCTCCGACGCTCTCACTGACCGAACGAAACGCAACAGTGCAAGTTACTTCACGTGGGTGTTTCTGTGGGTTGGGTGGTACTACCCCGGGTGAGTCGACCCATTCATGTTGAAACCAGTTATAGCTTCAGTGTGGCTCTACCACCTATTTGCGTAGAGGGTGACTGGCTCTCAAGTGCACGAACACACCCACAGGTGCTTTCCGACAGATTTACAACTCGATGGTGGTAGCTAGCGAGGCGGACTTAGAAGATACCCTACCACTATGCTATGGTCGATGTTTTCCTTCGAAGGCCCACTCAGTTGCTAGGATTCGAACCTACGTCCATCGACGCTGTATCCAAACACACTATCAACTAAGCCATTATCGCTTCACATTGATACATGATCAACAAATCATCGACAATCGTTATACCTACCAAATATACAGGCTGATACCGATAAGCTACAATACGGCTACAATACGAACGTGAGTCACTTTGTCTGGTTTTTCACCAGTAGTCGAGTATACGGACACTCTGTTATCCCGCTTGATTTCTCGGTATAAATAAGATGTCTAAACATGCCACTATAGCGGGTGTTAAAATTCCTGTATGGCAGTTACTTGGAGAAATTCTTTAACCTACCAAGCAGCTGAATGGGAGATAATTTCGCATGTGTAGTTTATTAATTTGAGAATAAGCGAAAAATAAATTACCACCAATCACGACAAGTAGTTATGAAATACGGGCCTCTATAGGATTCGATCACATAAACTTCGAAGTATCGCCTCGTAGCGCCAGCTCTGAACCATTAGATAATGTAAAAATGTCCCTATAATATTCGTAATCCAAATAAAGATATAATAATACATTTTGTTCCATTTTTAAAATTCAACTTAAACCCATAGTTTATTTCTAACATATTTTGTTCAGGTCGTAAGTTAAGATAACAATAACTTAATACTTGAAGCTAATCGATTATAACAATGGACGGTTATTGTACATTCACTAGCATAAGTAACATGATATACGTTTGCGTGTTATAGTGTACATTCGTCATCATAAATGTTTATTATATTTATATAATTGTCCACTTTTACGAGAGATTAATGTGAGTTGTTTTGAATTACAATTGCATTTATAAATACAATTAAAAGCTATAAATTGAAAATAATTTAATATAGAATTTATTTATTTTAATTATCACAAAAAGGTAACTTTTAAAGCACAAACGTGAATGCTAGCGATATAATGGACATTTGACATGCTGAAATCTAATCAAAGAAATGTCAAATACAAGTGTTATAACTTGGTACACACACTTTCACACTCAAGCTCAAGTTCGTATAAAACAGTTGATAGTCGGTGTTATTAAAAGACATGAACAACAAATAAAGACTTATACCTTAAACTAGAAGCACCACAATTATACTTAAAGCATGTAAAGAGGACCAGAACGTGTTCTAATTCAGTCCTCAATATTACAATGTGTATGAGATTAATCTCAGTTCGGATCCAAGTCTATTTTAGTATTGATGTTCAGAGACTGCAGTGGCTAATTAACATCTTTGGCAATCATTCCCCACTATTGAAAATTATTACAGACATTATCAAGTCGGTAATTATTGAAAAGTGTGCTGATGACTTTAGTGTATGGATGGTGGCCCACCTTCTTAGAATTTTCTATGGTGTTTTTATGATATCTCAGAATATATGGTTCACGTTATTATTTCTAATGCATTAGTTAACCTGGCCACGCGTTGCTCAGTTATTACATGATGAATTAAAACTATGAATATTAAAATAGGAGTGTCATCTATGAGATATGTATAACAGTTATATACTACAGTTTTCTGCCAACAAACTAATTTAGAGAAGAGACTTATAATTAATAATAATCATCAACATTGACAAATATTTAATTTGTAATTTAAAAAATATTGAAACCATTAATCAAAATATAAATCCTATCTCTCAAGTTGAACCACATTATACCTAAATACCAACTTTCATGAGGATCGGTTGAGTAGTTTCGGTGTTCAACGTGGACAAACATCATGACACTGGATTTGTATATATTTAGATGTATATTTATATCCAATATCTAAACTATACTATGCAAAATGTCACTAATATTACACAGTACAGTATTAAATAATACAAGTCGATGAATAAAAAACAACAATTCCCTTTTTGTTGGCAGGACTCATTTTAAATTTAAATCGCTATTAGCACTTGTGTACTTGACATTACTTCGACTTTTTTCCATGAGTCAGTCTTATGACGGAGCTGTTTTAAGGTTATCCAACATTACGGTTATAATTGGTAATGATAATAATTAATTATGATTTGGATTATAACTGTATATATTTAAGTCTATTGGCGTAAGTTTTTTTAAAGTTAATATAGTGTTTTATGCGCTCAGTATTTCACGTGGTATGAGTTTCATTTGTCTTCTTGTAATAGATAGAATTATCGAATTTGTAAATAATTTTCAAGGACATAAACATAGAATGGATTTGATGGATCACTTTTTAAGAGAGGGTTGTTTACAGGTACATTCATATACTTCCTATTAGTTTTAGAAGTTAATTCATTACTTATTATTAAAATATTCTTATGGTATGTGGTAGGGTAGAGCCACGCTAACCTATAACTGGTTTCAGCATGAATGAGTCACAGAAACACCGACGTGAAATAACACTGTTTGCATTTGCAAGTTGGTACAACTGACCGTTTTTGTGGAGAAAGTTTTTATGCTATAATTGACCACGAGATGGCGCTACAAAACATAAAAACCTATGTGCCATTTAAGCTTTATTCATGATAATTCGTATGTTTAGATATATGAAAACAGAATATTTACTTAATATGCATTTTGTTTATACATATATATTACTAGAAATAATAACAAACCCATGAGAATTAGCGGATACAGCTTGTTATTTTATAGTGTGAGTAACTTTAACCGACGTTTTTTATAACCTCACATTAATGTCATGTCAGATAAAGATGGCGGCATTGTAAGCTTAGAAATCTCGTTTGGATACAGTTAATGAAGAAGCGAGTACAATATAAAGTACTAAGACGTTAATTATCATCGCTTACACACAAACCAAGCTTATCACGACGAGATGTAACCTACTGAATACTAAAAAAACACTCAACTTGCTTCTATATATTTTGTTCAGAATACATCTGATTTATATTGCCCGCAATAGTATAAAAAATAACCTCAAAATAAAAACACGTTACGTGTATCGGTTTATACACGCGGAGGAAGAGATACTTTTTTGACTTATATGTATCAAAATTATACATATATATGAGAATGTTAAAAACTGTATACTATACATAATATAAATAAAGATACAAATACATACTTACCTTACGTTTAACGCATAACGAAAATTTTACCTAACATGTCAAAAGAAGTTTCACTTAAATAATAAAACAGTCTTAATAAAACTAACGAAGACTACAAATATACAGTTGTCAAATATATCGCCATCAAAGTTCAATATCCATCACGCGACACTAGCACGCGACGTATCGATACAATTTTATCGATAATCGAGCTTTTAATGGGTCGCGGCGCTCCACTAGCGTGATCGAAGCGCGTTACAATGCCGCCTTATCGTCCATTGAAATTGATCATTTGGTCAAATTCATTTAAGCGTACACAGTTTATATGGAGAATAACATAAATTGTTATATCTTTTATCTATTCATCAATTTAGTATTTATTGATATCTAATTTACGGTACATTTTTTTTTATAGAAAGATATCCATGTTAGTCGGCACAGCTAAGTGGTTATGTTGTTATGTTGTAGCCATGTTAGGCGGTGTTACACCATATTCTATAGTATTTAAGTTCTATATTGTAATTTAATGCGGACGAAGTCACGGACAGTTGCTACTATTGTATAAGCTATCTTGTATAGTAATAAGTCTTTTGGCATATACTATATCTGCAGATGTCATTTGAAGAGAATTTCACTAATAGGTAACCCTTAGAGCCGGATAAAGATTGGCTGATCGGTGAAGTAGAATAAAAATAAATTCAAAACAACTCTATATTTCACAAAAAACATTAAAAATACGTCATAAATAAATCTTTTGTGTCCTTATATCTACAGATTAAAAAAAGAAAACAAATTCAAATCAAAAAGCAAACCGCGTACATTCAGTAAAAACTCACAACAGACAAAGTACTTAACGCATGCTCAAAATCCACTTCGGATTCCGAATGAATAAAAAAGGAATCATCAATCAAAGAACAGGCAATGAAATAATCGAATTTCAGAACTTCCGAGTGCAGTCCAAAGGGCAGGCAACCCGGAACAGATTTTCGAATATCGAATCGCAAAAATGGACGAATATCGGAACATGATTAATCTCTCGCGCCACAGAGTATAACCGGCGTTGATAACTCTATGGTGAAACAAAATAAATAGAAACACGAACGGCGGGAAAGTATTCCAGGGAACGGTTCGAAATTTGATTTAATTTTTTTTATTATGATATTCGTTTTACTGTGTGCTTCTCTTGGCGCGAAATTGGATGAAGTTGCAATGTTTTTACTCTAAAATATTATCTGTTACATGTAAGAATATTTTTATATACATGCAAATATCAGTCAACAAAATTTCTTGGGAAAAATTACTTGTACTCACAATAAACACTAAGCAAATTTTAGAATCTTAGCCAAAACTAAAAAAAATGATTATTGAGGTGAAACCATCTTTAGGCGCGTTGACTAGTATTTTTGGCAGTAGATAATTTTATAATTTCGCGTCATGACATGTTACGTAAGTATGACCAGCGGTATAGCGCTTGCTCAGCTTATGTCACACTAGCGACGTGTAATATAGGGGCCTGTGTATATGTAATATTGATATGTTGCAGCTCATCATACGTTTGATTGATTAATAAACTTTACAAAAATGTATGTAATTATTGCTCCGAGTGCCAATACATAAGAAAAGCACACCAATTTTTAATAATTTCAGTAACTATACTATAATAATATGAAAATAGGGAGTCTTTGGCGGGATTTTAGTCTGTCATGTAGTGGATTTTATATTTTATTCATAATCTTGTGTTATTTCACTCTATATTTTGTATATTGTGCATAAGTAAATCGAATGGAAAATAATACCACGGAGCATGAAATTCTGAGATGCCACAAAAACTCCCTGAAAGGTTCTAACAAGGTATCCACTATCTTGTTAGAATATTGACTCACACGACGCAATATTGAAGTGATCGCCCGACGCTTGTAATATTATTGACTACGCGCCAATGGCGGCAATAATGTGGAAGATTGATTGCCAAAAATAGTAAAAAAAAAAGTGAAATTCAAAAGAGAACACAATTTTTTCATTTTTTTTACACCGTGAATGGATTTATTTTAGTAAGATATACTTTTGTCCTTGTATTCATTAAATACTTGAATATCTGTATTAAGAAATTACTAATCGCATGTTAATGAATAATTAGGTTAACAAAAACTTCGAAAAAAGAAATCAAATGCCGAACTAAAAGGCATTGATTGAAAGGGAGCTAAAAACTTTTTTGTCACGAACCGCTTTTCGATGCACGATAGATTTTACTACCGGATTTTTGTTTCCAAACAACATTTTATCTGCTTACGTTCAATAGAGATAATCTCGAATATAAACCTTCCTGCTTTAAGTCAAGACTTAGAACAGGAATTGGGAATTGTAAATTTAGTGGTCTATTATCATTTCTTCGATATATTTTCGAAGTTTTTACGCGTGTGAGGGGTAATCTTGCTATTCTGATTTAGGATTGTTTTACACAGAAAAATATATGTGATATATTTGGGATCAATTGCAGTATAATCCGAGCATGGAATGATGTAGTTTATTACAAAAATATTTTAGTCTTTTTTTAATAGATTTCCAATTAATTATTTTATTGTAAGTATTTTTTCACATTTTTTTTTTCTTTACAACCATTATTTTTATTTTGTTTCATAACCGTAAATTATATTAAATAGCTTAATACGCTTTACCATAACAGTGAAAATGTATAATAAACAAAACCCGATTTCTTTGCGTGAAAGTAAATAAATTATCCTTGCTATAAGAATTTCTATATTTCATTTTATTAGATGCACGTACATGGTAAGGCCGTAGGGCATGACACTCACTACACAACATTTATGGTAACACGCTGGTGCGTATATGATATATTCAGCAATCAAGCACGGTAGTCGCGTTTCCGTGATGATTTTAAGATTTTTTTTTTTGCAAACAATCTAGTGATTGTTATAACCACGTTAGTAGCCGTCTCGTTACAGCTTTCTACGTAAATTTTATGGCATATCAGAATCCACGCTCCACGGTATTAGTTCCCATGCACTTCGCTTGAGCACAATTACCGAACTATATTGCGCAAAATAGCACCAACATTACAAAGTATAGAGTTAAATTATACATTATGTTTATAATATAAAATCCACTACAAGACATTCGAAAATCCCACCAAAAACTCCTTCTGTTTTGTTAACGATGACAGCTGTCAAACAATTGCGAAACGTGATCGTTTTGTATCGCATAGCATGTGTCGTGCTGTGGACGAATGACTTTAAAGGGGTTGTATCTTAGTTTCTTTATATTTACAACTGACAATAAAAATGTTCGCGGTCGCGTCGCTTTCGGTTTTGTGAAGCACCTGTCTCTTTTGTTACTGGACTCGTAAATGTTTATCTCTTTAGTTTGAGTACGTAAATCATTGGAGCCACGCGATGTGACGTCACGACGATTTAGTGAATATATATTTTACAAACAGGCCTTTTTAAAAGCTATTAACATTTATTCGCAAGACGTGAAACATCTATGAAAAACATAAATCCGCCTTATAAATTAATTTAAATACATCCGAAGAAATTGATAATTCGGTCAACGCTGACAGTCGCAGGGATGAAAAATAGTCTTATTTTGAAATCAGTACGATATTACGTTGAGTTTTTGGCGGGATCTTATGCTGTCATCTTGTGGATTTAATATTTCACTAGCTGATTCCCACGACTTCGTCTGCATTGTTTATTATCAGTTGTTTTAGTATAACTCAAAGGGATTAGGCAGCGTTTTCGACAAAAGCTCTCGGACGGCTTGACTTTTTCCGACACTTCCAACATTTATTCTTATATTTCAATCAAATTACAAAAAACTTTGACTAATTATACACTTAAACCTATCTCGTGAATCACTGTATTTGCTAATGAATCCGCCCGGTAGTTCTTGAGTTTATCGCGAACAGAAAGACGTGGCGGAGGATTTTGTTTAAAATATGTAATTTTTGTTTAAAATATGTTTAAAATAGTTGGTTGCTGTGTGATGCCGGCTTAAGCATAGTACCACCCCATCTCTTCGTGTGGGTGTCGTCAAGGCGTCTAAGGGAACCTTATACCAGAGAACGGGCAGCAGTGTTATTCTGCGTACTCCAACTTAATGCGATCGCCAATCCACCTGGTAAGCGTGGTGATTATGGCAATTCCCCCAAGACCTGTTCTCTAGGTAGGTTCTCTTGAGGAGACCCGTGCTCAGCAGTGGAACACTTTATAGGTTGATATGATGATGTAGTGATGCATAACATTATGTTTTATTTTATCTATACTAATATTATAAAGAGGTAAAGTTTGTGAGTTTGTGACGTTGTAGGGGGTAATCTCAGGAACTACTGGTCCGATTTGATAAATTCTTTCAATCTTATATAGCTCATTTATCGAGGATGGTTAGATATATATGATATGATCACACTAAGACCAATAGGAACGAAGCACCAATGAAGAATGTTTAAAAATCGGGGTTTTTTTACCTCGTAGGAACTTCCACTGCGTGTTAGCGTTTGCCCAATGTATCCATTCCACGCAAACCAAGTCGTGGGCAGAGGCTAGGCTATCTTAGAGGCTATCTTATAATATTAGTGACAATTTACGTAACATAGTTCGAGTTCGAACATAGTTTGGGGTGTACCCCTTAGTAACATCTTAAGACTTGAGACACCCAAGCCAACCTCACCTGCATGTGGTGCACCCTGCTGAATAACGAACGAGGCAATGGCGATAGCGGGGTGGTAGGGTTTTACAGCCCGACTGGGTCGCAACCACCATGTACATGGCGAAAAAGCCCGTCATAGTGACTCGCTTTTGCGCGTCGCGTTTCGGGATCAGCCTGTGCATATCCAGTACCAGGTGACTTTGGTCATTATGGCCGGCATGACAGCGGCGACCGACGATGGATGATATGTCTCTCGGTGGTCGCCTCTGTTTTTGGATTGTACTATGCTTACCATCAGGTATAGTGCAGTCACTTTGTCGTGCTTTAATAAAAAAAAATATATATATATATACACCATTACAAATGGTCAAATTTTCAGTATATTGAGCTTTGACCTCGAATAACTTTTAAGCGGTTAAGTTTTTGGAAAAATTGTAAGAGACCTTTTTTGTAGAGCATTCAATTCTCTACAAAAATATGTACAGGGATTTTTTTTATGACTAATGATGGGCAAGCAATAAAAATCAGAAGGTACAAACGAATATTTTTCTTATGGAACGAAACGAATGTTATTCTTATGGAAAATAAAGAAGTGCGATGCGGATGTCCTTAATATTAATATTAAGCGCTCAAATTTTAACTGGGATCTCCTTATATGTAAATTGAACTTTTAAGCATGCTGGAGAGAAGAAAAAAAAATGTTTTGTTTTTTTGAATCACCCTAATATATATATATATATATATATTCTACGGCTAGTGACTACGACATAGACTTCTGAGCTTACATCGGTAGGTCTTCTATTGACAATATTAAAGAAAGAATAGTCTCAGTTATATTTTAATAGTCTAAGGTCCACAACCATGAAAGTCGAACCATAAATCTATAATATCGCCCTCCACAATTAGAGAGTCATTAATTTTATTTCAGAAAATTCGTAAAAGTAAAAAAAATGTACAGTTTCGGTACCAAATTTATACATATCCAAATTTAGCCTAAGCAGAACAGTCAAAAAAACCTTATTTAAAACTATAATCAACTTTTATAGTCTTTTGGACGTTTAACGTATTCAACTAAATAGTATAAAAGTATTTTGACAACAAAGATTCCATAAGTATGTAATATCGGCCAAAAGACTACCACAGAACAATGTAAATAAAGATTTTTTTTTATATCATAGCAGGCAAACGAACAGATGGGTCACCTGATGTTAGGTGATCACCGCCGTCCATAGACACTTGCAACAACCAGGGGAGTCACAAGTGCGTTGCCAGCCTGGGTTTTACAGGAAGGGAAGGAGGAAGGAGAAGGGGAGGGTACGTGGGTCTCCGGCTCTCTCACTGACCGAACGAAACGCAACAATGCAAGCACTGTTACTTCACGTCGGTTTTCTGTGAGAGGGTGGTGCTTCGCCGGACGAGCCGACCCATTCATGCTGAAAACAATAATAGCTTCAGCTTGGCTCTACCACTACTAAGAATTATAGTTTACATAGATAAAAAATGTTTCATACAAAAAAAATCCAAAACTATCGCTTTCCCTCTCATTTAAACAGTCCACAAACCACTTAACGACACGAAAAATTTACAATTCTAATTCACAGTTAATTTCAAACGATTTATATTATAATAACTAAACTCGGGATATAATTTTGGAATTGTGACGTGGATAAAGTTGTTCGAAAACGGACTAAATAGAGGGAGCGACGGTCGATCGCGACCGGCGACGGGCACGCGACCGGTGTTCCTTGAGATCACTATCAATGACAATCTTATTAATACCAATAGGTTAAACGGTAATACAAAGAAAATTATCTTTATCTCTACGTACTTAGAGTCGAATATAAACTTGAAATTGAAAGAATCGATTGAAAAGTTAAATTTGTTGTCAACCCCGAGACGCTCGATTGACTTGACGATGCCGCTTTTAAATTTCGAACGTTGTTGTGGTAGTAGACTTTTTCGATCTATTTACAAGTTTTTTTTTTTTTAATTTGCATAGATAAATCGGCACGGGTCGTTTGAAACGCAATGCCGTTATTTGTTTTATATCTTCATTTTGATAACGAATAACACTGAACAATATCATAATGAAAATCTTCATCTTTCAATTGTAGAAACGAAACGACTTCATGCAGTATTTGGAGATTGACATTTTTAATTAATTCTACTGAAAATAACATTTTAGTTATCTTCCTGTCATTTTGTGAATATTTTTTATACATTAATTGTTCCTATATATTATGATATTTGTGGCATATTGCTTAATATAACTTGCTTGATGGCTTATTTGATAGCGTGTTCCTACACCGCGTCGATGGAAGTAAGTACAAATCCAAGCTACTGACTCGGAGTTTTCGGTGAATGAAAACATCTTGATTAAACTACAGTAGGGGAAGAGGCCTATGACCCTGCAGTGGGTCTCTTACAGGCTGATGATGATGAAGATGACAGTGGGAGGGCTTATTTCTAACTCAACCTGGCGGAGCTACCACCCTCAAAGCAAAAAACTATCGCCAAGCAGCTGTTGGTGTGTTCCGACAACTGCCCTTGACAGCCAGCCCACTCTAGGTTTGGCGTGTTTACCATTTTAAACTACATCCAACGCTAAAATCTATAAAGTATAAAAAATGGAATATGTTTTCTGAGATATTAGAAAACTTCTAACAAGTGATAATGATAACAAACCTGTGTATTCTGTAAATTATTATTACCTATTATTGTAATTTTATGCGATTCTAAATGCTTCTAGTATATCCGTTATCAATATTGGAACTAATAAAGGTATAACAGAAGCAGTTGACAGTTTGGATACGATAATAATATAATAAGGTCTCAAGGGGGCACGCGCGGGGCTCGACCGTTGCTGGCCTTATCTACCGCATCTCGCCTCCCCCCAACTAATGAATATTAACTAACATCAAACCGATAAATACCATGTATTGCAGTAGACAAGAAATGTCGAACAACAAATCTATTACAGTTAACACATCCCCGTGATAACACGTTTATGCAAAACTTTGTCAAGAATGCCCCAGGTCATGCTTTGTGACGATCTTCGTATATGTCCATTCGCTTATCATTACTGTTGAATGCCTATAGAAAGGCGTTATCATTTGTAAAAATAAATATTATAGAACAATATATACACAAACCAAACTAGTTAATTAACCAAAGTAAAATTTTAGTAAAATTAATTGAAATGAGTAAGATTCATTTTATTGATGAAACGGGCAACTTCCCTTGTCACTTTTATGTTATTTGATAGCTACTTTTAAATACGAGATTGCGCTTCTATTGTAATATAGAATTCATTGCATCTGAACGTTGAAATACAAACTTTTTGCTGAGTCACTTTATAATTGTAATATTAGCGTGAAACTTGTCATTGAAATAATACTGTTCATTGCGTTTTCTTAGTATAATATGGATTTATATAATGTAATTATTGACCACAATCTCATACTATCTTAAATTACAATAGTGCTGAAGTCGAAAGTGACTGACTTATAGTATCTATAAAACGTTTGACCTCAAATTAGCTTACTAAAAGCACCCTGGCATAACGTAAAAGCTTCAAAATTAAAATTAGAAAAAAAAGATTAAAATTCGATCATTATAGCGGTGATACGATGGTGTGAAGAACAACAGGATATACACCACCAAATGATCACTCACTAATTTCAAAAAAGCAGCACTATCTCAGTGTGTGACGGTGAGAAGTTACAGAAACAAACTAAAATCGATATCGATAATCTGCATTATTTGCTCTAATTGCACTAATTGCTTAGAAGGCGAAATCGATTGTAACAATCGACTAATCGATCGAAGGAGGCGGGAACGTTCGTGCCGCGTAATCCTGTTTGCATATCAGGCGCACGAAACTCCCGCACTTATCATGTTTATTGATTGACACGCCAATAATTCACCGTTTCAACCCTCGCGGTCCACTTTTGGAGATGGCCCAAGTCATGAGAGTCCAGCGTTTACACAATAAAATACTTTAACACAAACTTACAATCGACTTGCTTGTCTTCTACGTGGTGTTTTTAACTTTAAGAAATACACAAATTGAATAAATTATTGATTAATAAGTACAATTAAATTCAAAATGGACGAATAATTACGAGTATAGGAGTTTCAAAATTAAATACAGCTATATTGATCACTAAATCTAATGCAATAGCAAATGTTTGAGACTTTGCAAGTGTAAAATAAATGTATTAATAATAAAAACTAGCCTAAAACAGTGATGGATAGCGTAGACACTTTTCAGATTGGATCAGTAGTTCTGATCATCACTTTCCTTGTAGCAATATAATGTTTTTTGTCAATATAAATTTAAAATAGTTTTTGATTAAATAATATTTTCTACGATAACATGACAGTGATACAGTTAGTTTGTCAATATTTACAAAAACGAACTAGATATTAGATATTTGATTTCTGATATATATTCATTTTTTATACAGTTAAAACGAATGAATCCAGAGATTTCAGATTTATTAATCGTTACAGTTTATGTTTTATCACATACTTTATTAATTCATAAGTCTTACTTTACAACTGTACGTTTTAAATGGAGTTAGTTTTCACGTAAAATCAGTAATTATAGTAAACCAAGTAAGTTATAGTAATTAATAATTAGCAAACAAACGTAAATTTGTTATAAAAACATCCACTATAAATATAATTGTGCTTGCTTAAAGAAAAGAACCACATTAATGTAACAAAATAACTACATATGTTACCTATTTTTTTCACAACTAACCTTTTTGGTCTGATTGCAATGAAATTTAATAGCAAAAAGTGTCCCATATATGCCGGTATAATCGTAAAGTTGCGAGAAATGGCGAATACAAAATATTTTACTTCTCATTTGTTATTAAGGAACAATAATTATTAGTGATTATTCATTACAATTTATTTAGTAGTTTCCTTTATATTTTATTTAAAAATCATTTGAAAATCTCTACAATATTCGGATATCAATTTCTGATTATTTTAATTATATTTTCACGAGTAGATCTTTCACTATAAATGTCACAGAGTATTGTTATTTACCCGTCAAAAATATTAAACATAAAAATTCTCCTTTATTAATTTATGGCATCGTGTGTAAGTAACACCATAATTCTACCAATGTCAGAACACCAAGAGTGTGCACTATCTGTGGTAGAACTGGCAGATAGTATCAGAAACAAAAGAAACCTTCATTTACACCTCGCAGTTTTTTATCTCTGTGGTTGTATCCACGAACCTGTCAATTTTATTTTTCGTAATCTATCGCGTTCCACATCAAACAGTATACAAATTAGTTTCGACACGAAAACGCCCGAGTGGCCGATTGTCTGCCTTCCTAACAATAGAATCGAAAGGCGTTTCTTTATTTCTTTCAACGTCATTTCTCCTTTTCAGATTGGAACGACACGCGAAAGGAACAATCGATACCATAATCGACTAAATCTGTGAACAAACCGACACTGGCTGGCAAGAATTGGATTTGTAATATAAGAATGTTACGTTCGGTAATCGTGTTATTCGGTTGCCGGGTCTGGTAAGGGTATCAGTATGGGGCTGGCGTGAGAGCGCAGAGGCCGAATGCACCCGACGGGCGCGGCCAGCCTGCCCGCCGCACCCGAGGCGGAGGTGCAAGCTATGCACTCCATGGACTGGCTCTTCAAGAAAGAGAGGATATATTTACTCGCACAGTTCTGGCAACAGGTAAAGTATCGAATCTTATAATTTTGCCGTACCGTGAAGCTGTGAAACAATCTCCCGGCTAATGTGTTCCCTCCTTCCTATAATATATAATATAGGGTCCCTCAAGCGTAACTTGAAGAGCCATTTACGCAGGCCGGCATGACAGCGGCGACCGACGAAGGATGACGTATTTCTCAACAGTCGCCATCGTTTTTGGATTGCACTGTGATTACCACCAGGCTTAGTGCAGTCACTTTGCCGAGCTATTATAAAAAAAAATATAAGTCTTTATACAATATGCAAACTGAATAACGTTTTTCCAAGTTTCAATGAGTAGATGGGTAAATATAGGATTTTTGATAATGGTTGTACTTTATGTACTATTTATTCAATTCAAATTCATGATTTATTTTTTAAAATTTTTACATTTACACGCACCTTTACAGTGGCTACCAAACCAAGCAGATCCTATATCTTGGTAGTCACAAAACGATTACACAGCGTGTTTTACAAGAAGCACCTTACCGGTCCTTATACATATGCAAATTTACAAGCTAAAATTGTTAGTTAGGTGATGTGCCAAATAAGTCTATACGCAATTATAAATATACCTACACACATATATACACATACATATTTATTGCCATGATAAATTGAAGGGATGTTGGGTTTTTTATCCAAAGACTTGACGGTGACTACCGCAGCTAAATGCCATTTTAGTCTTGGTCTTTCACACTTCATGTCTTTATTTATACTGCTATTTAACGTTAAGAAAACATATTTAGCTTACCTAAACGTTACGTAATGTGGGGTTATGATTGCACAGTGTCTTTATAGTTTTAACAAGTGATATAAAGTTTAAGCTTCACTTAATATACGTATTAGCAATTTCATTGATGGAACACTGACTGACATCATCAATGTAGATTCTAGAACGATTGAACCAAATCTCATTGTTCGTAACGCGATACTGACTTCATAGATCATTATCTGTACCATTACAGCGGAGGTCGTGGGATGTTGCGAAATAGTTTACTGACTAGGTAATGCCTTAGTTGTATTATTAGAAGTTGAGTTTTTAAAGCAAATAGCATCTGTTGTAAGTCAAAATACCCAAATTTCTGACATCGTTATCAATCTAAGAGCGATTGTATAAAGATTTAGATTGGTTCGTTTCAACTATCCAGCTGTATTTCTCAGTCAGAAGATAATCATCATAAACCCTAGCTGGTCTTTCCGCGACGGTCCTTTATAGCAATCCTAGAAATAATCGAAACATATCAGCATCAATAATGACGCTGGTTATTTTTTCGTATTGTTGGTGTTATGTTACTACCTCTGCGTACTGGTATAACCGAGCTAAGGCATTTTGAAACATTTATAAAGAAGAATAAGTTGAGACGGCATCAGCTTAAAGATAATTGTTTGAAAAAATATACATCATCCTGCATCTTGGTTTGCATGTTTCTTCTGTATCATTTACGGGACCCTGTAAACAAGTCCAATGTTGTTAATTTTTAAATACATCATAACCGTCCTCAGCCACTATGCACTTCTTTTACAGAGTTACAGTATTTTAAAAAATATATATCTCAGAAAATCCTTAAATTTTATAAATTGCAATATTTTTTGTACAACAAAATAATCGACTATTTTAAACAATGACATACTTTTTAATTACACACCCTATTCCAAGTGAATACGTTGTAATAACAATCGAATAATTAAGGTACACGACGAAATCAATTAATAGTTTGACATTGTCCCAACAATTAACCTTCCCAGGGTCAGGTGTCCCCAGTCGCACCGATCCGATAAACAATATTAATTAATTATATTTAGGTATGCGTTTAGAATTCGCCTTTGCTTGTACTCGATTTTCTATTAACTTTTAATTTACGTTACATTTCGATTTGTGATCATCACTGTTATATCAAGTACGTAATTTACAATTATGTATAAATTCTAGTGTTGCACAAGTGCAACATCAAGAAAAGACTTGGCTTGACTCAAATTGAAATCAAATACGCAATGACGTTCAAATTTGACTGAACGACATTGCTATGCAGGCTCAGTTTTGTCTTGTGCAAGTCTAGAAAGGGTCAGTCTCGCTGTTAGTCTTGCTAAAATTCGACAGTCTTCGTCTTACAAAAACGCAAGAACAATCGGTGACCTCAAGACCAAGTCCGAATTTCCGCAACATTAATATATTCTTATAGTACGTATTAAAGTCGATGAGCTTAGCACAGTGTATTAAATAAACCATTCATGAATTTGTTTAACTGTTAAAATAATCGATTATATGTATTTTTTACATTAGACACCACAATTTTTGATATAATCGTTCCGATTCATAATAAATTACAGATATAATGTCTGATCTATGACACGTCACCTGTTAGTGTCAATGATGACAGCAATTTGTGCACATTACGACCTCTCTTGTGCATAGACGGTGTATTGACTTAGTATTGTTTGCACGTACAATTCTAGCAAGATGGCGACGCGACGCGACATCGCGTTCCCGCGTTACAGCGTGCAGCGAGCTTTATTCATATTTTTTCTTCATTTACGAATTATATCAATTGATTATTAATAACAATAGTTATATATTTTATATAATAACCATATAGTATAGATGTTCCATATATATTTTTATTATCTCAGCATATACATAACCTTGTGTTGTGTAGTATGAAGTATACAAATCAATTATTCAGAAGAAATAACAATGCATTAGAAGCTAGTTATCTGATTTCATTATGCTAATTAGTAATATAAAATTCACATACGTTTTCTTAAATGTATAATTAATTAACATCGATGTTTGCACAATTATAGATACGACGACAGACTACATCATTTTCTATTCAATATTTAACTTATAAAGCTTATATTAACAATTGATATTCAAAACAAATTCCAATAATAAATCGTGAGAGTCGTATTCAATTTTAAAGACAATAAAAGTAATATATGTATCGATATTGTGAAAATGTTCTATTCTGATTTCCGATACGAGACATTAGCGACAAATTACGAACAATGGAGTCTCATATTAAATGGCGATGCGAAATAAATATTCATCCGCGTTCAAGGAACCGAAGGGCGAGCGATGCGTCCCACTGATACACAACACATTTGAATTCTGACTCCCGATACCATTGTTAATACGAAGCCCTAAGCCTCAACATTGATTAAAAACATATTTACATTTCTTATTTACATATGCCGTGCCTCGAATTGCATTTATCGATTAGAACTAGCAAGGACGTTTCATTTTAATTTCATGTTTAGTTTTATGATGTTTTATACTCATTTGCATATTGTTTTACAAGACCGCATTTCATTCGAAGATATCGTTTGAATTGTGTAAGAACGATCCGATATGATTCACTATAACCAACGAATATACTGTATCAGATGTATTAAGGTAGGTAATTTATTGTTCCTTATTGTGATTAATTAGTTAATTTAAATATGTTACTGATTTTCAGTGATGATATAGTCATGTTTTCTTTTCAGAGAAAATATTTGATTGTTCCATTTCCATTTGATAATTTTTGCAAGTCAGTATTATTAATTGTTTTTTTTTACAAACTTCTATACAATATCAGTAACATACGTGTAGATAATCCACCTAAGATTAAACGAACATCGTTAGATAATATAACAACTCTTTTCGGCGTCGGCTAATAGGTACTATTCCTAAGGAATTGACAGGCCTCGGTTGTATGCTACTTCCTTTAAATAACCACACATTTAAGAATCTATACAGAAACAACAGAGCATGCAATGTAACTGATTGATAGCTTATACTAGAAAAGGAGTAACAATTGCCTTCCAAAATATATTGTCTGAAACAATGAAACAGCTTAATGAAACAAGATATTAGATGATTATTTTACATATAAAATAATCAATTTTTCGTATAGAAATTAATTATATGTAATTCTCATTTAATTCATGAGGAAAAGGTGTTTGTTAATTACAAAAACAGATAATATTCACAAAGCAACGAAATAGAAAATTTCTAATTAAAAATCAAATCATAAAGGTTTTTATGATAAAAATGTATGTTTCCGTAATTTTAGCCGCAATCTACGTTATTGAGCATTACTGCGTTCCAAGTAAACTTGCAAAACCAATTATCCTTCCATTACATTTCTATTTAGCGTTTGGAAAGCCCTTATAATCAATCGTTATTAACTGCTTTTTTAATTAAAGTGAGGACTTAGTTAAACTAAGTCTAATGGACATTCTTTAGGGCTATTAAATTATCAATTTACTTTGATTGCGGTAGAATTTAATAAAATGGCAACTACAAAAACTATCAGATTTAATAAGGTTTTATTATATTCAATCAAGTCAAATTTTTATAAACCTCAGCTATTTGTAACTTGAATATTTAAACAAGATATTTACGTTATGTGTGGTGTTCGCGATCCTTTCTAGCACGTTTGACTTGTTATCAGAATTGCAGAAGGATTACCCATTGACTATTTGTAGATTTATAAGAGTTTAGACTACATTCTATGATGGTGCATGGATAGGCTTTTCGAATGAGATACAAGTGATGCAAATTGATCAAGATTACAGTCTTAGCAATTCCAATTGTAAATTCACCTCCTACGAGATTTATCGTGCAAGTATTGTATAATTAAATGCTCGTCTGATTACCTCCTTAAGTTAGAGACTATCGACGTATACATAAGATTTAAAGACTAATTCACTTTGTAGATTTAACATGACTGCATCTTCAAATCTATACTAATATATAAAGCTGAAGAGTTTGTTTGTTTGTTTGTTTGTTTGTTTGTTTGCCTGAACGCTATGATCTCAAGAACTACAGATCCGATTTCAAAGTTTCTTTTAGTGTTAGATAGCTCATTTATCGAGGATGGCTATAGGCTACATATCATCACGTTAACACCAAAAGGAGCTGAGCACTAATGAAGAATGTCTCAAAATCGGGCTATTTTGGAAGCTTCCGCTGCGTATTAGTGTCAGTATTATGTAATATATATGCGTTGCCATGGTAACGCGATAACATTCTATCAAAAATATTTTCATAGTTTATTTTGTATTCCTATTCAAAAAGTATATTCTACGTTAGTTTTGTTTTCGATTTTTAATTATACGTGTTACGTTTATATCGCAAACATTTCTTAGTTTATTTTGTTGTTATTCAGAAAGTTTAGTAGTAATAATATTCGTCCAAAAAGACAGTCGAAGGTATTAATCCATACAGCCAATTCTGAAGTTGTCAATATAGTTAGTTTTCTTCTATGTCCAAGTTAATGTAAAGGTATAAGCGCCGAATCCTCTACATAATATAACGTAATTTTTTATCTTCTTAATCTTCAAGACCATAGAATTAACGCTTCGTGGTTTTATTTTTCATTCATTTCACTTATGCAAAATAAACGAAAGATATTATATAATACACAACCAATTTCTACACGATATAGAATCATGTAACACAATATTATGAAAAAAATATAATTTCCACTACATGACAGACTGAAATCCCGCCAAACACTCTTAAAAACTCTATTCTACATTTTTTTTTGCCAATTTTTTATTTGTGATATATTACGTATTATAAAAGTAAAGTGAGTATAATTTATATTAAAATAAAATATTTTTGGTGAATACAATCTGTGATGCTACAAACATCAACATTTTTTTAACTCTGTCGATATGTCTGTTTTTTTTATTTGTTCCGGGTAATCTCCGAAACGACTGGACCTATTTGAATGTTTTTTTTCTTAGAAATGACTACGCTTAACAGCTTCACCGGACTACAAGTAATATTTGAACGGGAATTTTATGGGCAAATAAGTAACTAATTAGCTGTTTTATTGTTCGATAATGTGTAGCTTCATATTTTCATTATTTTCTTATATAGTGTGAGCACTGAGGGTGATATATAGTTTAAAATTCCAGTTATCTGATCATAATTCCATCCCATTCGATACACTATTAGTATTCACATACATAATGTACACGTCACCTGTTACAGTAGATGATGTGCGTGTGCTACAAATATTTTTGAAATAGTATTATTGTAATTTACACTAGATGTGTAATCACAATTTTAAATTTATTTAATATATTTAAAAAAACGCGTGCGAAGCCGCGGGTAACAGCTAGTATATTATAAATTGACATCTGATGAGTAAGTTACTCTAATATAAGGTGAAGTAATATTATTGTCACACATGTATCATCAGCATAGTGCATAATAACAATAGCACACTAAGACATCTAAACTAGGTAATATAATTACATTGAAACTACTGATAAATCTTAACTTGGTTGTTGTTATATTATTAATAGTATATACAGGTGCCATTAACACTCAGGTGATAAATTTAAGTTATTTATTTTTAGTGTGTTTTTAATAGATACTAAAAATAATGTTTAAAATACTTACTAGTATATATATATAATGTGTATGTTACAGTAATACCATTTTTATATTTATTGAAATAGATAGATTTAGCAGAATAACTTACGCATACAAATTTTTATGAGAATCTTTTGAACAACACCACCTAGTGAAGAATTATGGTAACATAGGTAATATAAAACTTTGTGAATAATGACACATCTAGTGAAACGATGTTGATATTTCGATAAATTGATAATACATTACATTTTTTTGCATATTAGACTGAAGATGAAAATATATTTAGCTTATAATTACGACTTGACATAAAATACAGATGCATGAACTATTGTGATATTAAAAATAAATAAAAAACTATTTCAATATAATTAAATATGTATGTAAATGACTAAATTTAACGACGTAACCGTTAACAATCGCAAATCGGCCACTGTATTATCGCTATCGGAACCTATAATAATTAATGTACCATTAGCCACCCGTGTTGCGGCCGACCGTATTTAACCACCGCAGAAGGTAATTTTCAAAGGATCGTCTTAATAAAACTAACAATTAACATCTATAAAATCCTTGCGGACCGATAGCTGCGCCGAACGTTTATTGTTCCATAATTGAATACCGACGCGACGCGGCTGGTTCCGTTCGATCGAAACGTTCTTGTATCGCTTCGTCATCTTTTTATCGGATTGTCATAATTAGCTACCATCGTGCAGAATATGGATGTTCTTATATATGCGTTATGTTTTCTTATTTTTTCTTCTTCGTCGTTCTTATATACAGCCAGTGACGTGAAATATATTTTTAAAACGTAAACCTCGGAAGGTGTATAAACTAAAAGTATTTATTTAATGATTATCTTTCGTTTTGAGATCATAATTGATTTTTGGCGGGATCTTGGAATTTCATAAGTCCACTAAATTTTTTTTAATATTACAATAGGCAAACGAACAGGCGGATCACTTGATGTTAGGTGACCACCGCCGTCCATAAACACTAGCAACACCATGTGAGTCGTAGGTGTGTTAGCAAACTGTGTTTTGGGGGAAAGGGGAAAGGGGAGGGTAGAGGAGGTGGGTCTCCGGCGCTCTCACTAACGGAACAAAACGCAACAATGCAAGAACTGTTATTTCACGTGGGTGTTTCTGTGGGTCGGGTTGTACTACCCCGGACGACACATTCATGCTGAAACCAGCAATAGCTTCAGCATGGCTCTAACACCTCTATTTTATATGTTATTCATTATATTTTGTTATTTGGCTCTGTATTTTGTAATATATGGATATTTTATGTAATATACTTTGGTTATTGTGCACAATAAAGTGTGAATAATACCGTTAACACTAAATTTATTTAAAAGATTTAAGAATGACACAGTTATTACATGGTTATTTTGTTCCCTTATTCGAACTGCATCGAGTTGTTTAGTTCGTGTCACCTCTGATATTCATATAAGTGTTTGTAAATCATGCATTTCAATTGTATGAATCACAAACGAGTATATGTATGAATAGCTTAGAATAGTTTAGCTAGATCAGACTCGGGTTCTTTTGGTAAGAGCCCAAGCCAAGGTGTGCCGTGTACCATTGTGCTAGTTATCGAAACAAAATCGATTGAATGCCCTAAGCGTTCATCTTAATAGTCCGGTGAAGCTGTAAAGGCCATAAAGGCCAATAGCGTAGTCAGTTCCAAAAAAAAAACATCACATATAGTGTGACAAATTTTTACTTGAATATCGTTGTAATACTTTTTTGCCCAACATTCAGGTGAATTGGACATCTTTAATCCTATGTAGTATATGTGTTATATATTATATGTATATATCTATCATATATCTATATATATATGTATTTATAAATAAAGATTCTGTTGTAGTACCAACAGAAAGAATTATATTAAGTTGCAAAAACTTTGATTGCTCAAACATTACGAACCAACATAATAAATCATAGGAACAGACAAATTATTGTCTATCGAAATTATCTCTCTATTATATGATCATTCTAGTAACACATATTGCGGTCATGGGAACTAAAAACTACATTTTTTAAATATCTCGTTTCATAATATAATGGTAGCAATAATCTACTACAATAGTGGTTTCCAAAAATATAATATAATAAAAGCCACTACCTACATGACAGATTAAGTTCTCGCTAAGAACTGCATTATAAATATTTATTACAATAGACATTCTAGAAAAAGTTTAAATTTAAAAAATCGAATTTCGAACGTCTGGAACGAGCGTTAATTAGGAGTCGGCAGGCCGCGTCACCGCAAACATTCGAATTGCGACACCGTAATTAATCGAGTCGATTCATCGGCCCGATCGTATCGTGCTGGATCGTAAAAAGAGCATTTCCCTACGAAGCAACAACGGAATGCAATCGGTTCCCATAGCCTTGATGTCCGAAATATGTGTCCCGTGTCCCGTTTAGGACAAAAAACGGCGCGCTTTCCCATGCCTATGTCGAAAATCGTACTCCAGATAATACGTTATACAAACAAAAATCAAATAAATATACATAAAAATTCAAATAATTAACCTTCTGTCTATAATTACACGAAGAACGTACTGGTCAAAGAGAACAAACTTTACCGCGCAAACTTAACAAAAACTAAACAAACTTAACCTGTATTTAAAAATCGATTGCGTGTTAAAAAATTGTCACTGACAAATGATTCGAACGTCTTGCGGTCGAAATTACTAATTCAAATCTTCGAAATTCGAAACACAAAAAACCACCATTATCTGTTGTAGGTTGTTACCTTTTTTCTGTTTGTCGATGATTTTCGGAGCTAATCGTGTTTTTTGTCGATACGTTCATGGGTAAATCGATGTATCGGACTGACTAATTCGATTTGTGCCACACCCCCTTCTCCTATAAGTAGGCGGGATTATCGATTCTATTTTTGAACGCGTCCTAATCGGTAATAGACTAACTAGAATAGAATTTTTTAAAGATTATTTGCAAATATAAATAACTGACAACAAATGAATCCATCCAAAAAGGTTTCAACGCAAAATGCTATCTATTTAAGTTATTCACTTTTCTACTATATACACGCATTTCAATTAACAAAAATATTACAACTACCACTTCTGGGTAAGATGTTTATCATATACAAATAGACGACTGTTCCAATAACAAACATGATGTAGGAATTAAACGAGGGTTGTGATCTAAAACCGGCCATATGTATTTTTAAGAAACTCACTACAAGTACGTTTAAAGAAGCCTGAGTAGAAGAGAACGCTGACAGATGCAAGAGTATAAGTTGTGATGATACAAAATAATTGAAAAGGGTAGAATTTTAAACCAGTTTCTTACTAAGATCTAGAGGCATATGCAAAACAAGAAAATAAAAGAATGACAAATTGTTGGGGACGATATAAAGGACACAGCAAAATAAAGTCACCCAAGGCTGACGCCACCACCGTGTGTGTATATAACCAGGTACACAGAAATGTAGAAGATAGTTACAACATGTTTAACCTAGAAACTACCATAGTATGATGTGTAAAATCGATGTTGAAAAACCGCGAACCATGAACGATTCTACCTCACGAACCGACGAACTGCATCTCGATAATTTAATAATAAAATTGTTATATAAAAAATTAAAATAAAAAAAACTACAAAATCGATTGCGGTTGATGGCCGCACGAATCATCCGTCGAAACATCAACGCTGATGGTTTTTTAATGATATTTTTCACAATCGTCTCAATCATTGATGGTTATTAGGTGTGTATGTATAGTTTTTTTATAACATACGATATTATACCATTTTCTATTATATTTTTTGTATCCCTTGCAGTAAGTATTTTGATAAATAATCCCTTATGTTAAAGGCTAATTGTACCTCGCAGTTTTACATTTATTTTTCCGGCCAAAACACCATACTGCGCGTTACGTTCTTCGATCGCACTTAATCTTAGTTCTGACCTACATTTTTCATGTCAATTAGTCAGTTCCTAAGGGTCGTTACATGATGTCAGATAGTTATAGTTGTCTTAAATAAACATACTATAAAATGCAATAATATATTTTAAATACGAGAGTAGAAGTAGTACAAGAGATTAACCGTTACTATATTATTCCTTTTTTTTTTCACGCTGACTACGCTATTGACCTAGCAAGGTCTTAACAGCTTCACCGAACTACTAAGGCGAGCGCTTAAGGCACTCAGCCGATTTTATTTGAGCAACTAGCTCAAGGGTGCACGGCACACCTCGGCTTGGCTGTTGCCTGTTACATGCAAACTCGCGACCTATCTTAGTTAACCTAGCTAACTATTCATATATGTTTGAGTTGTTGAGACGCATATCTGTACCAAGCATACACGCCTCAACAACCCCTCCATATATTTTTTTTATCGGATAATTAGAGTTTTTCCAGTTCGATAAGGGAAAAAATAAAACCCTTCCATTTCCATATGTAAGCGTGTAGGCGTGCACGTGTGTGGGGGTGATCGTGTAGTATATTATTGCTAAAAGTACTAAGAAACTGCTTACTGCATATTATAAAAAAACAAAATTTTGGCCCCATAGTAAATACTTTTAGGTCCTAATAGCAACATCTTAGAATGCATGTTTTATGTTACAATTTATGTTTCGTGTGAGTTTAATTCTAATCATTTCACTAATACACAATTACTAAACCTTATTACGCAAAATGTCACGAATATTACACAATCAGGATCAAATAACTTTGAATATATCGTCATAAATTCCATTCCAAGCGAAACATCGCTTACCTAGTTATAGAAACTCATCTCCCAAAATTCATTCCTTAGCAGGTAATAAACCTGTGACCTCTTTGCTCCATATTAAGGATCACTATCACTGTGCTACGGGTCCTGTCTTTAAGCTGTCAATTATGTGTTTGAAAGTTAATTAATAATTAATTCAGTTAATTTATAACAAAGAGAAATGTCGTGTAACGATATCGTGTCGGACCGTATAAACGATTAAGTATCTCCGGCTCGAATGCAAAGTGTTCCATCGAATCCTCAACATTAACATTCTAATTTGGACCTTAGCAATTAAATTTAGATATCAAAATTGTATGTATTTAACACACACATATGCACACTATTAGTGTAACGTGGGAAATATTTATGTCATATTTAAATATATTTTTTATTGTGTTATATACTCGTAGGCTGATGTTTGATCATAATAATTTGACTCGGAAATGGTTAACAATTTAAACATATTATCTATAGATATATACTTCTCGTCCAATGTCAAATAGCTATGTATGTATGCATGTATATCAAGAAGTTTTGCATACTTAATGAGAAAAGAGGAATCTCCCAACTACGATGTATGTAGAAAAATTCAGGATGTGCATCACTTGATGATGTAGTGTGCCAAGAACAGCATCGAAAGAGGGTCGTTGATGAGTAGTATGAGAAGTAGTTGCTAGAACATTGATATTTGTCACAGCCTCATTGGCTGAACCCTGTTAGGGTGAAACTAACATGTTCTATGATTCGGTAATAAAATCTCATTAACGACTCTTCTTATGGAGCTAGAAAGATTGAGGAACAATGGGGCTGTTATATTCGGTGGGATAAAAGCCACTAAAAATAAATGAAATAAAAAAAAATCAAATAGCCTGTCAAAAATGACTTCTAAGAAAATACGAAGTTAAATTCTTCTTGTAAAAAAATAAAACGAATGTTTATATTATATTAGAATCTATGGTGTATATTTAATAAATAGTGTTTTCCTTTTTTTTTTAGCAACCAAGATATTACAAGTTCTTTGCGTTCGATTTCATATTCTAACTAGATGGTGGGCCACTTGGTAAAATTTTCCAGGGAATTTCTGGGGCAAGTCAGAATCCATGCTCCTTGGTACTATTTCCATCAACTCCACTTATGCATAATAACTAAAGCATATTGCGTAAAACACCAATATAACAAAATATACAGTATAATACTATAAAATACAAAATATGACATTCCAAGGTCCCGCAAAAACTCCTAGTGTTTTCTCTAATTGCACATGTTTATATATATGGACTATTTATCGATATGACAGCGTCACGCCAACATGACACTACAATATCCATGATAATGCAAATCAATAGGAAACACGTATTAATAAAAACTAAATTCACTATGGAATGTGAGTATTTTGATCAAAAATATAAAACGTTAGCTATTCAGTACGTATTTCACTTTAAAAATTTGTACATATAAATCGTATTAGAACTGCACAATCTATTTTGATGTGACTTTTATTGAAACTTTTCGGTGTTATTTGGAATACATATCACGCTTTTCATAACGGTTTGAAGTTAAGTACTTAATAATAGAAAAGCAATCTATAATTCATCCAAACGAAGAAACGAAGTCTCGAGCACCAACAAATGATACAATAAAATATAAACAATTTTCGTACAAAACTTTACTGATAAAGTAAATAGATAAAAGTAAACGGAAACAAATTCATGTAACGAGAACCCACCTGTGTTAGTAAATTGATAATTAAAAGAAATAAATAATTTAAATTACGAACACAGTCGCATTAAGAATTCGAGACAAACGCCCTGTCTTATTCAATCGAACATTAACGATTAGTTATCGATCATAATTAATCGATCGCATCGGTATCGGTTCGGGAAACGCACGTCGCGCCGCGCCGCCTGTGATTTACGATTGCATTACCCTAAGCGACACTAAAACGTTGTCGCGACTTAAAGGTTAATTGGTACCGTCTTGAATCCAGAAATAATCGAATCGTAAAGTTTTATGTAAAGTGCGCCCTGATAACTGATATGGATATCTATTTTTAATGTTTATAATAATATTTTTGATTATTTTAATGTTTCACAAATCATTTTTAACAGTGAGTTCGGAGATAGTTTTAGCGGCGTCTATATCAATCAATATTTATTATAGAACAAAATCTTCCGCTGCGTCTATCTGTCTGTCTGTTCGAGATAAACTCAAAAACTTAGCGAATTTTCATTAATAAATTGAGTGATTCATAAGAAAGGTTTAGGTATATATTTTGTCAAGTTTTTTTTTGTAAATTGATTAAAATATAACGATAAATGTTGGAAGTGTCGGAAAAGTCAATGCGCCTGGGAGCTTTCGAAAACGCTGCCTTTTGAGATATAGCAAAGCAATTGAAATAATAAACCACGCAGATGAAGTCGCTGGGGTCAATTAATTTTATTCATAATTTTGTAGTATTTGACTCTATATCTTGTAATATTGACAGCATCTTATAATATAGTTCGGTTATTGTGCATAAGTTAAATCGATGGAAAACAATACCACATTTAAATTATCGCAAGACATTCGTAATATGATTAGCCACCACTAAAGTTACTAAACAAAATTTGAAGAAGAAACTTTAACAGTATAAATGTACAGAAATGTATGAAATTACGAATCATGAGGGAAACTTCAAAAGTAATTAGAGTTCACGCGCGGAGAAAATAATAGAACCACTCAACATAACATAGTGATTGTCGACGAATACAGAAAACGGAAGAAGAAAAAGCAAAACCGATATTGGTGGCTCGATTCATGGCAGAACCTTTTGCGGAGCTAGTCTAAAAAGTCCATGCATACTGATAGTTATTGTATTAAGAAATAAGCAATAAATTCTACTGCTGTCATCTATCGAAATGTCAAAAGATATTGAATAAAATAAACTTTCTACCCTCACAATACATATTCATATATATTCATTATGTTCGTTACTGTATTTATTTGTAAATTAATTGTAATTAATAAATTATGTCACAGAAACACCTGTCTCTTACGTGACATATTTCTTTCATTTGTACTTTTTATGATACATCAAATTATTTTGACAAATTTAAAGGGAGATAGATCTCTTTAATACACAATAAAATTCTGTATAAGATTTTTAAGAACAATTACAATTGGCATTGATTATATTTAAAAAAAGTCGAGACAGTCATAGTGACTACCGATAGAAGTGAAAACTCAAAACAATGGAACATAAACTATGTTCTTCTTGGATTTTTCAATTAGTTACAGTGTGAATTATTTAAATTTCAAAATTTGTAAATTGAATTTATTATAATTAGTTTACCTGTCACATCTATTGGAACTCCGAATAATAATTACACACTTGTTTATACAGTTTGTTAATTCATCAAAACATATGAGGCGTTGCACAATCCCAATACAAAATATGAACATTAGATGTACACGTGCTCTTGTTACACGCGTAACTAGTGTGACGGCAGGGGCCACCCAAGCACAATACAGTCGGTCACGTTAACTAGCATTTCATGACGCGAAATTAAAAAATGTATCTCCTACCAAAACAAAATACTGCTCAACGTGCTTAAAGAAGACCTTAAAATGACTGAAGAAAACGACACGTGAAAATATAAAGTTAGTAACATTCGTTATTCGAATGTTTTTCTAAACGAATAATAAATTATATATCAACACGCGCGTTCTTACGTAAGTGAAATCGTTAAAACAGAGAACGCATCGTAAAATGTATAAGCTAAATGGAACGCGTACAAAATTAAATTCCGAACGGGAGACAACAATATTTTTAAAAGTTCGAACGGCGACACTTAAAACTAATCGCTGTTTTCGATTCTAGAACGTTTTCGAACTGTTCGAACGCGTCGTTCTCGGTTCTAAATTTGAAATGTTTTCGATTTTCGAACGGCTGCCGGGACGCGTCAATGGCGTGGCGGCTGCCGTTGAAAAATGGCGGATGAATTATGAAATTCGTTTGTTTCGGTCATTTTTAATGATTCCCATTCGATGAGAACTGTAAGTCGTTGTTCAAATGTATTTTATATTCTGTTTTTTCTGTTGTCATTTGATATTTCAAACGCAATTGTTGGTTTATTCATTACGAAAACCGCACATGACATTTACCATTAGCTCTTCCGACGAAGTTTTTTTTTTCTCGAATTGACTACGCTATTGGTCTTACTAGGCCTTCACAACTTCACCGGACTACTGTTCCGATGAAGGTTGATTTAAAACTATTGTATAATAGAAAAGCAAATAGCAACTTTACACGGTACTCTCTTTTCTACGTGAAAACGCTTTCGCGCGGGAAAGAGTACACGTGTAAAGACAAATAATAACAATCATGAATTCGCATACACGATTTCCCATGTTCAATTCTGCACCCTCCGATCACGCGTGAAAGAACTCGTCTTGTGAAGGCAACTAATGCGACTGAAAGTAATAGATTTCTTGTGGTTTCCTCAACAATCGGACGTTGACATAATTATCAACACATCAGTATCTTGTAAACACTGCTATAGGGTATTGCGAATATTTAAGCCGGTGATTTTTTGTATCCGATCCCAACAAAATGACTACACTGTGTGCCTAAAATTAAAACGCGTGTACGATATACGTGAGGACTTTTTGGCGGAATTTTGGAATGCCATGTAGTGGATTTTATATTTTATTCATAATCTTGTGTTACTTAAATATAGTTATACTTAAATATAGAATTTTGTAATATTGGTGTTTTTTTACGTAATATATTTTGGTTATTGTATACAAGTGCAGGGGAGGGAAAATAATACCACAGAGCATGAATTCTGACTTACCACGAAAACTCCCTGGAAAGTTCTAATAACACGGCCACCATCCTGTTAAAACATTGAAATGATAGCAAGAAATTTGTAATACCATTACCTACTCTACAATGACAGTAATCTAGTAGAAGATTGGTTGCTAAAAATAAATAAAACAGATATAGGTGTACTATAGCAAATGCTACACCTGACAATAATGGTTGCGAGCTAGTCGGAACTGTTGAAAACAATTTAAGTGCTAAAATAGTCGGCTATCCAGGTTTTCGTGTTCAAGTCGTAAGGCTGACAGCTGTAATGCCGGTGCCCGATCATTTTGACATATTATAAAGCGATGGGATTTGTACTTGTGACGTTTATCTAATCACTAGTGTAAGGGACAGACGCGCCGCGATGTTTCTGGCTCTGTTATTACAATACTAAAGTATAGGTAAATGTTCTCACAGAATATATAAGTGAATAATGGCTTGACTTTTCAAGTGATGGCTTTTTCTTGGATTAAACTGTAATTACCACCACGTACAGTGCAGTTACATCGACGGGTTAGTATAAAAAGAACTGTTCGGTTTATTTATATGTTAGCAAACGTAGTGGTTTAAGGGCTTGAACGATGGAATGATAGTTGTTGAAAATTCACGTTACATTTACTAATTTAACTAACTATCGACTGACGGTGAAGGACAATATCGTGAGGAAACTTAACACTGAGAAATGTTATTATAATACGATCGTATGTGAGAAAACTATAGAAAAGTGGGTTTCTCGGAATGTGAAATCACCAATATGTCAAAGTGTGGTGATTATTCCTATACCTTCCTTCGGGAAGAAGTCTCTGTGTGGGCCTCTTACAAGCTGACGATGAGTTGTCCTCGAGTTCATCTGCGTTTGAATCTTGCAAATGATGGCGCCATACATTATATTCATGTAACTCTAACAGTTTATGTAATGTACGCTAAGATAACTCTCACCCTTATTTGATACGTGTTGTTTCATTTTGGTCAATTTAAACAACTCCTTTGTAAATTATACATTAGTGCCATACAAATTAGTACAACAGTCTTCGTTTAAAATGCCCAATAACAAACATCTATCCATTCTCACATAGTTTTTCGTTTATAATATTAATTTTTTTATCACATTCCGCAGTTTTTTAAGACTTGTAACATAATTATTTCGATAGTTAACTCTCACGTCACGTTTGAAAAACATCGTGCGGAACAATTTGTGTCTTTGTATCATATTATTTTACACGTGTAAAAATCATATTTTGTACCTTTAATTTAGATATACTATTTTCGTCTATCACTAACTCATATTAAAACCGTTTGATCTCTCCTTGACTCAAGTCGATCTGTCCTCGTTAACTCAAATTCGTGTATCAAGTGTATACGCTTGAGGAATTTATTCCCCAATAAATAAATTATTATAAATAGTACACATTTTTAACAATCAACCGCGAACAATATCTTGGCGATGGATAAAACACGTGTATGCGCGTATAAAATATGATGTCTAACGACATTCTGTGGCGTTACCATCGTCTCGTTGGTCGCGATGACGCCTCTTTTGTAGTTAACTTTAGATTTTTTTAAATATTACCGAAAAAAAAGAGTGATATTCAGTTATATGGTTCATGGGATTTTTTATTTTGAACAGAAGTCTTCGTGTGTATATATAGTTGGTTACATACAAAAGATCCACAAACCAAAATCACTTGTTTTTGCAGATACGTCATTTAAAGTTTTGAAAAAAATTTTTTTGTTTTATCCTATCTAACATAAGTTTTAACCGTGTCATATATGATTATGAGTCTATTTTTAAACTGCATTTAAGGTTATTATTATTTTATTTTATATTGATATTATAATTTATATTTGGCCCATGTAAACAATGAAATGCAAAGGGAACTGGTTTCATTTATATTATATTGTCAAATCAATGAGAGTCTGTTTAAAATATGCAAATACAACCGTTTATTTTGAAATAAAAAAGATGTAGTTTTTTTTCTCTTGGTCCTATTTGTATTCATAATCAGCGATAGGTAAGTATATATGCATATGTGTCTATTTCCTAAGTATACCGCATAGCTTAAACGACTTACTAGATAGATATAATGTAAAACAAGGGGAAAATATATGCTTTTTATACTAAGATTACAAAATTTCAAAAGTTAGTCCTGAATAAATCTTTTCTCTTATATCATATTTGCATTCAAGTCTTTTCTTGACTATTATTTGTTATGCAAACCAAATATGAACAGATGATAAAACTCTTTGAAAATGATTTAATTATTCCCAGAATTTGATATTTTCTCGACACGTGTAAGTTTGGCCTCTCATTGTTTATGTTTATTTGTTCTTGAGAATCGAATAAAATTGAAAACGTTGCTTACTAACAAAATCGAGCATCGCATGAGATCTTATAATTACGTTAACTGAATAGGAACGTTGCAAAATTTAACTATACAACTCGAGTGACAAATGGTAGGGGTAAAATTAAAAATGCTCCGGTCGATTTTGTAAGAACTTTCGTAACGTATCATCTCTTGTAGTGTTTAAATCACTTTTTTATGTCATTACATGTTATTCTAGTGAAATAGTATTTTCTTGTGAACGATGCGGTAGGGGGAGGGAGCTGCGGAAGGGGGGGGGGGGAATTAAAAATATCCAAACATTGTGTTTTGCCCCATTGACACTCACCCACTTGGCAACGGGTTCGGTTCAAATACTCAGAAATAAAGTATTGCGTGATTTTTTTTTCACTTACTTATTTTTATATACATATTTTTATTTCTCATCTTCCTCGTATAATTGTATTATATCTGGTGTGACCGTCAACTCACTGTAGCGGTCAAGGTGCCTGAAGGTCAGAGATTCGTTTTCCTTTATGGGCGACTAAATGTCTAGTTAGTGTGGTTACGATTATTTTTACACGGCAATGTTGACTGTTAGTAGATGACGATTAATCGGTGGTCACCGTCGTTACATCTGTTCTTATATCATGTCGAGAGCCATTAAATAACAAGATTTAATTTCAGTCATCCAAAATGTAGTCAGCTTTAAATGAGACCACGAACAAAGCAATAACTGTATTGTCTGTACTATCGAGGGTTACGTTACAGAAGAATTAAATAAAAGTAAATTTAATTATGTAATCGTAATTAAGTAAATGTAATTATGTAATCGAGATTAATACAACCCTTAATGGGTTATAATATAGGTATTTTGGCAATCGTAAAAAAATATTCCATTCACAATATCGATTGTGATGATATCTAGTATGAGGGAAGTGTGTCAAATTTCGAATTTTTGAAATGAACCATTTGAGTTAATGGAAATATTGTGATAAACACATGACAGTGTGTTAAGGCCTTTTATAATTCCGTATCTACAACACTCAAGTTGAAAATTTGTCAATACGTAGCTATACGTGTGTTCCGGTAAATGCACTTAAGAGCCAGTCATCAAATCTTGAAAAAAGTTATAAACTATGTTATTAATCAAGGAACATCGTGTATAGGGCATAGGTTTATGCGAAACTACAAGAATAACTAGTATTTAGTATATTTCAGACCCTCTACTCCGAAAAATATTATTCCCGTTTGTTATCACAACTCATGGAGCTTACTAAAAGAAGACTCCTTACAAGCGAAAAAATTTATCAGTCGGAACCTGTTTTATATGCAACAAGTGGGTTTTGTGCAAATCGATTGTGCAATTGCGAATCAATCGTTACACAATCGAATGGATTTAGAATAGAAAACGTTAAGAAGCGACGCGATCGAAATAAAAGGAACGTTCTAATTTTAAAAACGTAACGATATCCCCCTCGCTTTCCGATGGTGTTCGATTTTCGAATGCGTTCGGAAATAGCTCGCGACAGCTGAGAGTACGACATCGGACCGTTTTTTATTACCTCCTTCGTGTTTATGAACACTTTATGAGTTTTTATAGATTTTATTTTCTAATCAAACGCGAGTCGCGACGATGCGATCGGATATGTTCACCGAAACATATTGTCGTCGTGTTCGGATATTCGGATATGCGTCTGAATGTAATACTGACATTGCATTACAGAATAATTTAGTAATCAACAGAAAATTGCCTTTTTCTTTCAAACATTTTCCTGTGCTATTTGCTTATTGCTCTGGCAAATTATCATTAAACGGTAGCAAATAGACCACTGGCCTTAAATTATGCCGTTTTATATTAATAACAAGTAATTTACGCAGAGGTAATAAAATAGGCATCGTTAAAGAAACCGATGGTTTATTGAACCCTTTCAGACAGCTTGTATTGCAATAAATACTGAGTGATATCGACGGATCTCAGATAATAACGAGTTGATAGGCAATACACACCAGTTATTATGACATTAACTTTACTTGAAAACCCGTTTAAAATTAGCTCGTTTTATATATAAGCTTATAGCTATTATCTCGTAACCTTAATCGATGTAATAAGCTATATCCTTTACTTCAAACAAGGTCACTTATCGAATGAATCTATAATCGAAATTCGAATCTCATTCAGTATTCAAATTACCGATTGAGTTCCGCACTTCGACCTCATTCAAAATTCGAATTGAAAAGAAAAACTTATTTAAAAGACGCTCCTGTTTGAATTAAGAACGGAAATCAACCGTTGCTGCCGCTTGTTCGAAGTGTGAAAGGATCGATTCGAAATTTAAAAGGGGGTATTTTTTCCCGCCAGCTCCGTTTATTGACATGTTGCGTGTTCTTTTTACGAAAGGGCCATTGTCTTTGAGTTCTGACATTTGCATTCGTGTTCGGAAACTCGCACAAATTACTCGGATTACGTACAGTTGTTGTTTGTTTTATATCCCTTTTCTGTGCATATTTAATTATAATAAAAGATGAAAAGGAATAAAATTATTTTTTATTGTTTTCCGACACTTAATGAAGTCAAATTAGGGAATTTCGGCTTCCCATTGCCTGATCGTAAAAATGGCAATAAAATGGCCGGTATTGATCACGGCAGAGTAAACTATTTTATGTTGTTTTTATTGTTATTTATAGTGGAATAAAAACTTTTTATTTAATGTCATCGGTTCGTGTGGATGGCGATCGGTTGAGTGCTTATTGTGTAGATAATTAACATTATTTTTTTATCTGTTCTCTCAGGTAGGTCGGATTACATTAATGGTTCTTTACGAATCAATATGATTAAAATGGATCTAGTATGACTTTTAAAGTTCGATTTAAGAGAAGTCATTGTAATTAAAATAACGCATAAATGTACGACTACAAAACTATAAGAAAATCAGTTCCATTATGTAGTGCTTGGCTACGAAAGAGATAGCTGAGAAAAGATTACAAGTGGCAGAGATGCGAATATTGAGATAGATGTATGGTGTAACTAGAATGAATAAAATTAAGAATGAGTGGTTCAGAGGAGGTTTGAAAATAGCACCAGTGACAGAGAATTTGAAAATCAATAGTTTAGCACGGTACGTGCATATTATGAGAAAAGATGAAAGCCATGTTATTAGAAAAGTTTTGAGTATGAATGTGGACGGACATAGAATTAAAACAGAAAAAAGTATGGATGGATTGTGTAAAGAATGATGTATTAAAATGCAGGCCATTTCTGATCTGCAGACAGGAGATGAAGATACCACTAAGCTGCTTCTTATATTAGCAAAGCAAATACTAGAGAAGTTTCTCAAAAATGATGTTATGCGAAACAGAACATTTATTTATCTGTATATCCGAGAAGACACAGTCTAGATAATGAAACTTAAGAATACAATGCGTTCTATTTAATCTATATATATGTATATATATAAATAAGACTGAAATGTCTCTTGTTTGTTTGCGTTGAAGCGATTTCTTTTGGCAGTTGGAGGAAATTCAGGTTTTCCAGGAACTATTTTGCTAAACAGTAACAGTCAAATTTGGTGCAAGGACGTAGTGTCCGATAAGTTGGCCACCACCAAACGTCAGGTATAAAGCCTTTCATAGTGGCATAGTGGTGATTTATTTAGTAACCAAACAGGGCAGGATGTCAACACCCGTGACATCCACAATGATTCTTTTTTAGTTTGTTGCCTTTAGAATTAGCAATGTTCACATAAGAGGGCTTGCAGAATAGCATGATAGCTGCGAGTGTCACAAGTGACTGCTGCTGTAGTCCTCCAATACGACCTACGATTGCTTCAAATAAAAATAAAATATAACAAATAAAACAAAACAAACAAACAACACAAAACAAATAAAAATACTACTGAAACATTAGAACAATTTTCACTTGTTTAAAGTCACAGGCTAATATTTATAATATCAGAAAGAAAATAGTAGCAATTATTAGGCATTTTTAGGGCATATTAGGGAAATACTAAGGTGGATGCTACTTTGCACTTCCGCCTGGAATTGATTGACCACTACTACGTCTAAGCGTAATCTCGACAATCGATTACACGTGTTCCGCTCCGTCACGGAGCATCGTCAGATCGATATTGACTCTTCCGTTGCGAGCGGGCGACTAATCGATTATCGAGATTACGCTTAGACGTAGTAGTGATCAATCGATTCCAGGCGGAAGTGCAAAGTAGCATCCACCTTCGTAATCAATGATGGATTTCCGCAAAGTAACGCCTTCTTTAATCAAATACATTAGGGAAAATTAAATACCTTAACGATTCCACATCGAAGCCTCGTAATAATATAACGCTAAAACAATTACTCAATACAGCAGAAAATATTAAACAATCCTATATAATATGAGTCCTAAAAAGACACTTAGACCGAGTTAGAAGATTTAATAAGAAGCTAAAATAAGTATAAAAACGATATAATGTAATAGAAATGTACAAAAGGACGCCTTCAAAGACTATAATACAGGTGTGAAGTCAGAATAAACTGCTTACAACTACTTAAAATGTCATACAGCATTAATATCGTTGTTTAACATCGTTTTAAATTATATTTCTGCTTTTTTCCAGGTAATAAATGTCACATCATCATAAAATTAACAAAGTGAGTACATGTTAGTTCACTGTATCCGAACGTCGGGAAACAATATGTCAAATCGATAACCGTTTGTCACGTGCGAATAAAAAGACCGGCGACATTTTTTCCTAACTTCAGAACTCCATGGACGAATTTTGAATTTAGAACAAAACGAGATCGAACGAATACCCCCAACTTCGTGTGCTTGCCGCGTGTGAAAATTAATTATTAATTTGTTGCCATTGGCCGCGTCTCCGGGGGAGAGACGTGTGGCTGTTTGTGCCGTTGTCTATGCTTTGTTTTGTTTTTTTTTCCAATTTTTTGCCCCTTCAATGATCGCAAAGGTAATTTGTATTAATGGCGTATTCTGTTCTCTTCTTTTTTCGTGATTCATTTAATCAAAATACGTATTAGATTTTAAGTAAAACATAAATTTCCTAGATTTTAAATATGCGTTCGCATGATCGATATGGATTGTGATTAAATCGATAGGTTTTTTTTTAATATTAAACAGTTTTATCGATTTAAAAGACAATGCAGTTCTATACAATGACATCTGTTGCACACACAAGATTTATTGTTTTTAACTGTTCTTTATCGTTAACACGAATTAATACAAATTGTTAGCATAAGAAAAACTTACTGAACACCCATATATAACAACGAAAAAACTAATTAATATTACTTGTATTTACATTTGTTATATGTAAAAAATTGTATAGGAAACAAAATAAAAATACATGCTGTATATTAACAGGTAAGTTATAAAATTGATTAACATTGATTTGTCAATATCGAGACATCCTGTGTAGCGCCGATGTCACGCACAGGGGATGGGCTTTCAACTTGGGTGTTTTTTCAACACTTTTAAAAGGTTTCTTTCTTAAAAATATGAATTTATGTCCATAAATATATGGTAAGTCGTAAATGAGGGCCACCGTCGAGAAATTATCGAACTATGAAGCCAGTAATGATGTATTTTTTTAATTATTTAGGAAGGCTTACAGCTAACATTAATGAAATATAATAGTAACATAGTTGTTGACGCTGGTTGATATTGGGTGAAATGGTTTAATATTTAAGCGGGATGCTTTCTTGGTGATCGCTAAGATGCACAACGGCCGGTAGGACAGGGAAAAAAACGGAAAATGGGACTCACCTTTGGGATGGTTCTCGCGGTCGTAGGAGGCCTCCTCTTCAATCACAGACCCTTCCAATTGCACCTTTAAAGTTTCTAATCTTCAAAGTATTTAATAACGTTATAATGCACTTAATCATAATATTCGGTCGCAGAGATGCGCGCCGTGGCCATTAATTTTTCGGACTGACTGCCCCGTCGGTGAGGGGGTTGGGGGGAGGAAAATAGGGCACTTGACGGATTTAGACCAGGACGGATAAAACCGCTGTGCATGGCAACGTCTATTAGTATTTTAGCCTAAACAATAGTTAAAGGTTAATTACAAGTTTTCACTTATAGAAATATAAGTAAATAGAGGAAAAGAACACAATGAATACAAATAAACAAGACAAACATGTTTACAAACTCAAGGCAAGGCGCTATATCCCACTGTAAAATAAATCTTCATTATATAAAGAATTAAAATATCTACATGCCCGAATCAGAAAAGCATTTTGGCGATATGTTGTCCTTACAAATAGTACTTAGAACTGGTGAACTTTAACAATAATTTATAATAGTTTTGATAATATAAACTAGCAGTCGCTCGCAGTTTTCTCTGGTCTGTATTAAAATTAGCTAAATCCAATTTTAATCGTTCATATAACATGATTAGTTTTTTTTAAGATTTCTAGTTTTTATACAGTGGAAGCGAAGCCCAAATTTTGTCACACATAAGGTTTTTAGTCTTCTTATGATCTTGAAGAATATCGTAAAACATTAGTAATCACTAAAATACGATTTAGCTCATTTTGAAATGTAACAACTCCTAGGTTTTCATATTATTCGTTAGTATACCAAAGCCGGGACAGGTAACTAGTGTTATATAGATGTATATATAGTCCTTCTCATCGATTTCGATGAGGGCGACTCCAATACGATTCATTTCTTTCGAGCGTGGGCCCCAATGTGACTAGCGAAAGCAAACTTACTTTTGAAGGCCCAATCACAACCAGAGCAGTTGAGCTGGCTATTCTGGTTGTGTGTATATGATGTGTAAAGAGATTTCGGTCTATCTTTTAATATATTGCGTTTTTCGTCAATTGCATGCAATCGGTTTTCTTTAAACCTTGCAACACTTTCAAAGATGGTAAAGCGCTAAGATGACCGTTGATAAGCGAGATCCACCCAACACATATAATTAATATTGCAAGCATTCAAATGTCTTTCTGAACACATCTTTCTAGCGTAGATACTGACCACCGTGCTTCCGTTTACTCATCTTGGAGTAAAAGACTGGTTTTGGCAAACGAAGGTCATCCATGCTAAATATGTATCCACACTAACTCAGTTGCGCAAGTAGTGCTTCGATGCCAAGGACTCCGGAACGACCCAGGATTTTAGTGTTAGATATACGGTCCTGCCACTTTATTTTCATAATAGATCTAAGACATCTAAGATGGAACGTGTCATTATGGGTAAATGTATAACAAGGTTATGTTTAATCAAGAAAACAATTGACTTTCTCGTTCCAAAGATGTCATACGTCAAAAATTACCGATGGCCGTCGCGACACAACTCCCTTGCGTTTTCCTCGCTTTTATAATTTATTTAAAAATTATCCACGTATTTTATTGTATTGTAAACTTAATTAACGCCTTGTTCCTTTACTAGGTATGTGTTGGTAAAAAACCGGTGAACTTTTATAAAATGAATTTTCTGTTAAAAGGTGTGTTTCGCGCCTTAATGAAACTTAATTCGAGTACTCCTCGTGTTGAAATAAGTTGATAAAAAACGGTTATCTTACTAAGTGCTATTGTTATATTTTTTTTCTCTAAAATTGAGGTAACTGGTAATAAACAGGAAATCTTAGTACTTAAAAACTCAGCCTCATGTTGTTTGTTCACTAAGAACTTCAAAATACTCAACCGTTCTTCATGAAACGTCGGCATTTATGTATTTTTTATATTTTATTTTTTTTATTTAGCCTTTATTGCTGATACTTAACAATGATTTTTGCATACAAATTGTTTTAACTTAAATCTAATACATCGGGTTTCCCGGTGCAGTGATCAGCATGTTAAGTGACACAGGCCTCTTCCAGCTGCATCCATTTTTCTCTGTTGGTAACTTTTATATATAATTTGGTCCAATTTGAGAGATAATTTAGATTTCGATTAATGACCTCAATATTTTTAATCACAAATTAAATGGTTGTCAATGTTGATTATTCTTATTAATTGTAAGATTTGTCAGTCTCGAACAGATGTCGCTTTAAACTAATTTGTTGACAGACAACTCTAGGACCGACTGTTATAGATATCTCATAGATGGCATCACATTTTAAGTTTGAAAATAGTTTATTATAATTTTAATTCAACATGTAATAACTGAGCTATACTAAAGCATGGCCGAGTTATCTAGTAAGTCAATAAAATTGGTAGTAAACACAGTAGTAGCAAAATTGAAGTGGCTTATACTTTATAGGTTTTCGTATATGTAGGTTTGAGCATACACAGTCATATATTTCAGTGTTATATATATATGTACTAGCCTATGCCTGCGATTTCGTCCGCATGGACTAGTTACTTTGAGCCAACGCTAACACACAGCGGAAGCTCTCAAGAGGAAAAATACACGATTTTGAAACATTCTTTATTAGTTCTCCGCTGCTATTGGTCTTAGCGTGATGATATATAGCCATATAACATTACTCGATAAATGAGCTATATAACACTGAACAAATTTTTCAAATCAGACCAGTAGTTTCTGAGATTATCGCCTACAACGTCGACCTATAAAAACACCGACGTGAACTAATAGTACTTCCATTGTTGCGTTTTCTTCGGTCTGTGAGGGCGCCGAAGGTCCAGCTCCCCCGTTCCTGCCCTTTCTTCCCCTTTCCTCTTCTACTTATAATTATTGAAGTCAATTAATTAAATGAATAGGAATGAAGGGAGATAAAACTTTCTGATGTATGCCCGCAAAAACTTGAGATTAGCTGCATTTAGCAAAAGGCAAACAATTTAAATACTACAAAAAAATAACAAATTGGTCATTCCGTGTTTCAGGCTCACTAAGAGTCCAAGAGCAATAACAGTTTTTAGATAATAGTGCTAGGTTTTATAACAAAGTTTCAAAGTACATTACCGATTTGATGGATAGTGATTTCGAGCACCATAGCAAGCGGATTTTAATATCTAGGCTAGGGGTATTAAGGCTATATATAGCTTGGCTCAATATGTGAACGATGGTAACGTCTGGAAATGACTTCCCTCAACCCCTCAATTCCCGACATGCATCAACCGATATCGAATGTAACCTATCTATTTTTCTAACGTATCATAAAAATGTAAACCAGGTCAAGTTTCTTGCCAATTCTTCTCGATGACAGGGTTGTATTACCAACCGGTTTTGAAGAATTTGATTAGAGATGTGAATATTGAAATAGCAGTTGATATAAATGAATGAAAGAGAAATATATGTTGAGAAAGTTTCAAATACATATCAGATACATATTTTACTAGATTATATGATTTGATGGCAACGCCATGTTCTTTTGCCAATCACAATGGAATAAAAAAGTCATTTGATCAATTCTTTATAAATCAACCATAATAGAAACAAAACAAGCGAAAAGTTTCTTAAAACTCAAGCTCGTCGGAACGAAAAAGCGACAACAAATTGAAACAAATAAAGGCAATCGAAGTCGGAAACCGCACAGATTTCCCGACATCTTTTATCCGATGTTTACAAGTTCAAAAGAAAACTTCTCTCCCTCGAACAGGTAAAGAGGTGCTTAAAGGTATTTTTTTTTTCGCAAACAGATCACGTCCCACGTCTGAACCTTAAGTGAGACATCTTTGTTTCCTTAACGTTCCCCTCCGCGGACGCCGAGCCCGGTTTCACCGAAAAATTTCATTGAACCAACTTTATTGATTATTCGCACGTTTTGATGTGTATACAAAAGTATTTAGTTCGGATTTTGAACCTGAGAACAGACCAATTATATTTTGTTTTGGCAACCAATCCTCTAGATTATAGGTACTACAAGTATCTTGCGATAATTTCAATGTTCTATCAAATTGGAATTTTTTTGGCATCTTAGAATATATGTTCCGTGTCATTTTTTCCATTCACTTCACTTGTGCCCAATAATCGAACTATATTGCGTAATATGCTACAAAATATACAGTCAACTATCACAAGATTTTATGTAGTAACAGAATGTAGAAGGTTTCAAGTGAGTAGACAGTTACTGATGTCGACTCTCAATTTGGATCTACAAAATATAGAAATGTTTCATGGGTTATTATCCAAACCTAATAGTATTGAAGCACTGTACCTATTTAAGATGTTGAGTCGTAATTAATGGCGCTATATTATTTTGTGTTTATTTAAGATTTTGAGCCCGTAAATCAAGTTAAGGTTATCATGGAGCTGATATAGCCACAAAAGCCCCTAAATAAATAAAATATATATATATATATATATATATATATATAGAAACTCAATACATGACAAACATAACGCCAAAAACTGACTAAAAGTGTTAATTTGTCTTGCCTTGAAAATTAAAAAAATAATTTTGAATATCGAACAGCCTTCTAACACCACTTAGTTGAAAGTCTATTCAGGGTTATAACGAGAAATTATGGTGAGTATTGTTCGAGAAATGTCGCACGTTATCTTAAGGTAATAATATCACACTATCGTACGTATTTGTTAGAGCATTTACAGCTAATATCGATAACAAATGGTTCATTCTTATCAATATGTGTATGTAACACGTCTACAGGTTTTTGTTCAGTTTATTTATGTATCTTATACATTTTAGTCAGTTTTACAAACATGAGATATGGTTTCTTGAACTTTAAATGATTTCTTTCTATTGTTTAGTCTTGTGCGTGTCTTTACGTTCATGTATGATACACGTGACAGTCGGCCCAGAGCCGTGATCCGGTGTTCTCCCATTATCCGATAATGTCGATCAATCTGTTTTGATTGAATAATCAATCGTTATTCAATTGAAGCCAACTTCGTATGAACGTCAACTCCGTGCCGACAGACCGTTCACATTCAAACTGTGATTATTCACTTATTGAAGGAAAATTGTATGATGAATAGATTTTTTATAGCATTAGAAATACTATGCAGTCTCAGGTTTGAAGTCTATAGTATAATGTTTTAATAGAGATCTACTTAAATGAGAATCAGTATCGCGATGTATATGCATGGTATCCTCGATTCACATATAAGCTGCGACGATATATTTTATGAATTATACATAAGTTCAAAGGTTTTGACCAATACTCATCTAAAGTTAAGTCATAATTTGGGTAAAATGGCACTAAAATAATATAAAAGACACAGAAATTAGTGTAAATTCTAAACCAAACACTTTTAGTAGCAACATACATATGTATCAGACCATCATCACTGCTTTACAATAGCTGCATAAAAATTGTCTATAACGGGTCGCAGGCGTAAATGCCATTTATATATATTTTGCAAAAAGTTTTAGTTACATTTTTTTTTGTTAATATTGTTCATGTCCATAATAATGTTTTTATTTCCACTAGCATATCTCTGATGATACTTCCCACGACGACAGTCCTAATGTACCCCCGTTGAACATACATTTTATAAATCCCATCTTAATACTTACGTATATAAATATGCAGGATAATACACTGCTAGACTAACCTAAACCTTATTTTAAATACTATTACTATTATTATACTATATTATATATTATTATACTTGTTTGTAAGCGTGTAACTAATAGGCTTTTGTGAGAAACTCAGTGGCTATATGTACATGCTCGTTACGCGTCATTCACACAAACTCAGTCTGCATGTTCAGAAGGTTATATTGCACCACGCTACTTATCTAACATCCGGCAATATTATTTGTCATCACTCCGGCTTGTAGATACCATAAGGAGATGGTGTTTGCACAGAATTAGGCTACGTAGAAGCGAGTTACGAAGATATAGTGGTCGCACGTTACTACAATAAAAGGTGACTACAGAACCCTAAAGATGGAACGAAAGACACAAGGAAAGAGGAAAGAGAAAAGTTGGTTGACCAACGAGACGGTGGGCTGATGACATTACAAGCGTGACAGGAAACGATTGGATCAACTTAGCCAAGGACAAGGATCTTTTGAAAAAGATTGAGGAGGCATTAACTCAAACAAGGGATCCACATTTCAATCAAACAAGATTAATATAATAGAAGCAGACGTACTAATCAAGTTTAATAAGCCTATTGTATATATTCTAACTTGTCTAGAGTTTGGTAGATAAAATATAACAGTTTTGGTTATATGTTGTTTTTCACCTAATTAAAGCTAATAGTTTACAGTTATGTTTTAAATTCGAGTCTTGATACCGCGATAGAGAAAATTAATAGTACTGTAGAGCGCCATCTATTAGCGAAAATATAAACATTTGAAATGTGGAATTTTATTATTATAATCTCAATTCAGTTGAGCAATGGTGGCCAATTATAATTAAAAAGGAAGAATAACATCATAATATTTGTTATACTCTTTGTCTCCTTAAACCCCTATTAACTACTACATATATAAAAGTCGAAATCATTTCGACATGACATTCCCCATTTAATTTCGAAATCGAAATCCGAAGACAAGTGTATCCGGATAAATTTATAGAAAACGAGAATGACCTTTTTTCTTTCGACAAACATTTTATAGCTTTCAAATCCTCAAAATTTACGATTTAAGACGATTATACAATCTTTTAATTAATTTTGTTTTTTTTTTTTTTTGTAGCGACTCGGTCATAACGATACCAATATTTCGATACTTAAAATCGATTCAAACGAATAGAGTCACATACGCGCGCTCCTAAATTTTTACGATCAATAAAAGCTGACTTATTCGAAACCTCTCGGCCACTCGACACGTATCGAAATTTAGTCGAACAGAAAAAATATATAAATAATAGTAAAATCTCGATATTACGACCGAAAGTTCTAATTTACGATGTTTTAAAACTAAACGATATGGATTTTGGAGGTTATAAAAGAGATATGTAACAAATTAATGATTTTTATTATAGATCGTTACATGATTTTATGAAATCGCAGCCGTTAAAGCATAATACTGTTTAACTTTTGATTATTATTGGTTAATACGTCGTTAAGTAAAAAAAAGAAAATTTTGGAGGGAGATGCACCTGTTTGTAAAGGGAGACGGTTAATAATTTTTCACGGCATATAATTACAGGCATAAAGAGAATTGCATTTAAGCTTGTTATGTACGTACGTGGGCAAATCAGACCGGTTGCTTTGTAAAAAGGGTTCTCTGAGATTCCAGCCAAGGACACGCGGTCTCGTGGAGACAATGTTCGCGATTCGAAGCGTTTTAATTGTCAAAATTGCGCAGGAGTCCCCTTTGATGTCGCCGACTGGCGTACCAGCGTAAACGTTTGGATTCCGGAGTCAACGTTCGATTCTCGATCGAACGCTTTACTTCAACATCTTGACACAAGTTGATTGACATCCTTCACAGATACTACCTCTCTTTATTCTTACTAATAATATAAATGAGAATAAGAGTTTGTCTGTCATCACTAAACTCGGACACATAATATCAGGTGTACAGAAAAAGACGTAGGGTACCTATTATCCAGAAAAAAAATCCTCGAGGCATAAATCCAAGTTACGGTAACCCAAGCGAATCCACAATCGCAAGCTAGTGTGTAATAACAATAAGTGGCTCAAAACGACCACAACGGGACAATAAAAGATTTTTAGAAATATTTGTATAACCTGTGTATTCTTTAAAACCGACAAAAGTAGCACAATTTAAGTGTTAAAAACAACTGTCAAATTCATTAAACCTATGAAACTGATTTTTACATGCGTTATTCAATCAAAGTTTATATTATGCTTTTTTTATTTTATGGTCTAGTGAGAATCGAACAAGAAACTGTCTAGTCGAAAGCCGTACCGCATAGACTTTATCGAGCAGCACATTAGAATGTAATAAACAAAGTATAAAACCTGCATGTAGACATGCGTGCAGCGTTGTACTGCGAGCGCATTAACGGACGCGCTTGGCCCTGACCTCATGCGCGTGCGTCGCTCGGAGGAAGTCGAGCTCAGGTCTCTATTTCGGTTCTTTCGATATTTGCTGTTGTAAAACCTTTTCTCTTATATCAATTCAGTTAATATAATTAATAAAATGTATTGATATATCATTTATTATTAAAATATTCTAAAAGAAATTTCGGATCTAATTGTTTATAATATGACCTTATTTAGTGTTATGAACACATATCTATGTACTTAACTCTTTGTTACTACCTAGGTGTTCATTTATTTAATTTTAAAAATACAATATATTACGTAACTGCAAATAATTGTTTTATTTCTAGTTGGCTCTGTATCATGACTTTATATCGAAGATTTTAGAATAGGATGTTTGATAGAGAACTATTACCTATAATCATCATCAAAGCAACTAGTCCCCAGGGCTCCAACGTCATGTAACATGCAGTATAATGTTCATATCTATAGAAAGTTTTAGTTTTACGTATATTTCTCATGATAACTGAAGGACATTAATTATGTATGTAGATATTAAATGTTAGCAAAATAAGAATAAATTGCAATTTAATAAAATGTTTCGAAATATTAAATAAATGTTTTAGCTAAAGGAAATTCATATTGATGAATTTAAAAGTTTAGTGGCAATATTCGAAACGTATTATGAGTAACTTTGCGTTCTCCTCTTATATAAGTATAAAAGTTAATAATTTATAAAATCGGATATAACATAAAATTGCATAAACAATATCGTGAGGTCGTGATATGATGAACCTTAATTGAAGTTGAAAACAAAGTCTTTCCTCGAAGGATAATCCGTAGAGCATATGTGAGCACTTCTCATTAAGAGGATAGTTAGCTTGTTCATCGCAAACCTAAAGAAATAGTTCAATAATTGACGCGTTAAACGGGGGGAAGTTCAAAATGAACTGTCAATTAAGTCGGACATGTGCATTTAGCAAGGAGGTTTATCTCGATACATTTGCGGTCGCGCAAGCCGACCCCTTTTTGCTCGGATACCGATTATTCGACGTGACGTTCCCACAGTCGAACGATCATCAGAATAGGCCCGCCGCTTTGGAATTAAGACGAATTCTTTTTACGAATTAGCGAATCACCTGTCTAATTACGCGCTCGACTCGATTTTCGAATTTGGAATCCGACTTTTTACTCTTCGAATGTCACCGTTCGAAATTTGTTTTTCTTTTTTTTTATTATCGGCAAAGCTAAAGGCGGGGTATCGGGGAACGATAGAGAATAAAAAAATGACGGTGTAAGGAAACCGAATTAGCATAACAAAAGTGTCGAAGTGAAGAGCGTTTGTTGTGAATTGACAATCTGACAAATTTACAACCGATCGTCGGGCAAAAATACACAAAAGTGCCCTTTTTCGAATGCAAATTTGTCTGCGGGGTGATTCTTTCGCGGTGATTCTTTTTTCTCCGGCCCGGTGCGAAACTTCCGCCTATTTTCCCGCTCAACGCACATCCGGTAGGGGGCGCCGCTTCCGCTATCGGTGCTCGTTCGGAAATCGGATGAGTTTCACCGACAAAGATACGTCTATTCTCCAAACCCTCGCCCCATTGATTCCTTGTAAAGTGTTCATATTTTCTATTTCATATTTTTTATTGACTTATATTTGAAGTACCAAAGATATTTATATTGTGTCATTTTATTTTTAAAATTCATCAAATGTAACTACAGGGTTTTTGTTACTTTTTTTGCCAACTACATTATCTTGTATTCATTTCAATGTTCTAACAAGATAGTGGCCACCTTTGTTAAAACTTTTCATGGAATTTTTATGGCATCTCAGGATTCATGTTCCGTGGGATTATTTCTCATCCACGTCACTTATGCACATTAACTGAACTATATTACGTAGAATACCACCAATATTACAATAATATATTCAAATGACACAAAATTAAGAATAGAATATAAAATCCACTACATGACAGACTAAGATCCCGCCAAAGACTTACTTTTATATTCCCATAATTGTTTATTTTTGTCAATCAATTTCAAATGGATAATTGTAATTTTTTTTACGTTTCCTAGCTTTTTTATTTCACATCTTTCCGAGCTCGATACCTACATCCTATACTAAGACGGACTACAATTACCTCCACCTTAAATTACGTTAGAAAACTTAATAATAACTTTTAATAAAAAATTAAATCTTCTCTATGAGAGGATACTTACCATAGGTGCAACTTACTTTAACAATTATCTATCGGAATGTTCTATTAATAAATAATGGACGAAGAGGTCACAGAAGCCTGGTCACGTGAAAGATAACCAATACAAGCTGAATACTGATTCCAAATCTACAATTCACAAAATTAACCATAAGCTAACCGATAACATTATCTATTAACGGCTTGCGATCCCAAACTAAAGCGGTCGGGATCGAAAACCGCACTAAAACCGATACGATGAACACCATTAATGATCTATTGATTGTCAATCGACAGTCAATTCAATATATGATACGGTCTTTAATTATTGAATTCGATATTGTATAATAGAGTTGCAAAGCACATTACCGTTTTGCCGGACAGTGAGTTCAAGAACCATGTCTAACGAGTTTTAACATCTAAAGGCTATTATGCGTTGGATCAATATGTGAATGATGATGACGTCTGGAAATGACGCCCATTTCTATGCATCCACTAACAACGAAGCTAATAATGTTTGTAACGATTATATATATGAAGAGATAAATCAGTTGGAGTTTCCTGCCGGTTCTTCTCGATGACAGGGTTGTTTTACGCATCGATGGTAGCTTTGACTTTCATAAGCGCCTAATCTGAATCTAAGAAACGTTGTAAATACCAACCGTATATAGAAATACATAGAACTGTGGACTTCTCAGGGTTTGAAGCCGTCAATACGTCGTGGGCTGACGTGGTGATTAAGCTTCCTTCGGGAAGAGGCCTATGGCCTGTTCGCAGTTCGTCTCTTACAAGCTGATGATGATATAATGTATCCAGTGATCATGTCGGCTGGAAAGATCTTCAATGTCATTTGTCGCTGCAAGTTGTCATTTCACACATCAACTCGTCAGATTCGCATACGGTGTTATGTCAAAGAGTCTAATTTCTGAAATAACTCGACAACTAAATATAAGTGAGTAAATATTAAATGTCACCGTAACTCGGCCGCTAATGGCGAAGTAATCGAAGAGTTTGAAAACAACAGGTGCTGGGAATCAAACCCGCGACTGACAGATACGTTGTACATCTGCCAGCGTGACTATTGGCGATGGATTTGTTATTCCTGGACCGAGGAGTAAGTTTATATATAGTATAGTATACTTACTGTGACAGTGGCTCAGCACGCGTTATTTTTTTAAAATTAATTATATCATTATTATATATGGTAATAAAGAGCTGAGTTTTTAGGCGTGTTAAGCGATATTAGAAAAGAAAAACTTATGATTTCGCATCAGTAACATGATAGTGAAGCGTGACCGACCGTATTGCGTTTGCGTCAGACTAGCGTTGTGTAGTATAGCGGTCTGTGTACATGTATTTTGATATTTTGTATGGAGCTTGTGAAGCTCATCATATGTTTAATTAATGAATAAACTTTATAGATGTATTTTTCTGAATGCGAATAGACGGGAAAACCAGACCAATGTAACCAATTATACAATTTAAACATTTCACACTATAGTTAATTTAACAATTCAAAATAGAACACAATTATTCTATTTTTTTGAGTTTTCACTTTTGTCTGCAGTCCTTATGAATGCTTCGACTTTTTTAATTTATTGATTTTCTTCGATTGCAATTGTGTTTATTTTTCTATGATTCTTAAATTACCTCGCTATGTCGATCTCAGTTCGCCCCTGCTTTGTCCTACACCTAAATATATACCTTTTGTGTCATTCTTTGATCACATGTAAGTTCCGCAGATAAAAAGATTTACATATCCAGATCTATAAGCATATCACAGACACGAAACAATAACTTTTTCTCCTGCCAAAGATACCTCTCAATAATCGAAAGACAATGAAATATGTACACAAGGATAGAGATCACTAATGTTTTGGCTTTTTTGTCTACCTCAATATATTTCATTTGTAATTTAAATCAACAAACTATAAATTTAAGTAAGATATTCGAGACACACGTAAACCCTTCAGTTATAGGGCGGGCGGGACCTCCAAGGGCGGAAGTCCGGTCAACCCCGGGAGTCAAATTGATCAACTCGAAATAACTGAAGTATTTATCGAGTTGCGGCTGACCTGAAGTATTTTATTGTTGGGTTTTATAATCCCTTCTGCGTTGGCACCCTGCCTTATTAATTGTAATCGAAAAACTATTTTAAAGGCATAGTTATAGAGATGAAATTTGCTTATAATGTAAGCTTATATTGATGGCAATTATTGTGTTCAGAAATTTGTTTTGTTTGCAAATTAAAGTTATGATTAAAATCATTATAGATGTATTAACTTTAAAATCTAAAACGCCTGAAGAACGTATTATCATATATTGATATTTCTAAGCGTCACATTATATACTTTATCATCTCTCTTTCAGGAGGCAAAGGAACACGCAAAGTGACCCACTTGGTGTTAAGTGATCACCGCCGTCCATAGACACTAGCAACACCAGGGGAGTTGCAAGTGCGTTTCTAGCCTTTGTTTAGTAGTAAAGTGGGGAAAGAGGAGGGAAGGAGAGGAAGGAAGGTGGGCCCCCGGTGCTCTCACTGACCGAACGAAACGCAACAATGCAAAGATTGTTACTTCACGTGGGTGGGGTGGAAGTACCGGGGGCGAGCCGACACATTCATGCTGAAATCAGTACCTAATAGTTTCAACGTGGATCTACCATCTACAGATATCTTAAGAGATAGTAACTTGTACAATTTAACATAGTAATATATTGTATCCTTTGTATTCAAGTTAATTCAATTCACTGTATTCCCACCTAGTGGAGAATTACAGTAAAATGGAAGACACAAAAGTCTTTTTAAAAAAACATGCTTACAGTACTGTGATATCATTCATGGTGATTGGTCAAACAATATTGGAATCACAATCTCAAATACCGCTATATACAATTTTTTATAAATAAAATAGCAATAAAACAATAATTATAAACTTTGAAAGGATAGTGATCCCTTTTCAATAATATATTTAGTAGTTTTCGGGCGAGAAAAGTCGGGTCAAAGCGGATTTGAAGCGATACGTAACCCTAAACTTACGACGACCAGCGTATCTTGATCCGCACAATAATTTAATACATGTATTCGAATTTTATATACACTTCCAGTACCTATTAATATATGACTACAATCGGGACAGTAACGAGTTCGAAAAATAGTTACACATATTAATCAATTTCTCTTAGTTTATTTCTTCTTGAAACTCTAAACTGACACAGCTTTTTTTGTTATTTTATTTTTCAAGAAGCTCAACTTAAAATTCTATGCCATTTCGTCAGTGTTTATTATAATATTTGAGTAGAGGATCCTTCGCTAGGTTATTATTGTTGTGTTCAATAAGCCTTTCAATTATATATATCGAATAATCAGATATGTTTAAAAATGTTGGATGGTAAATTCTAAATTTGAGTTCAGGTAATTAAAGATTCTTCCCTCATTCTAGTCCTTTAGTTTTCTTTTGTAACCAGTCTTCCAGATTATTACTACACAGAGACACTAAACAGACTAATATGCCACCAACAACGCAAAACCAATTTGTAGTTTATTAAAAAAATATATCAAAATGGCATTCCCGAGCAGAGATAAAGTTGAAAGGTCAATATAAATTGGTCGATTACTTAAGGAGCCGGTCAAGAGGTGTTATATTGGGATAATCCCGGATTACTATTGTTCCGTGTCACGGGCCATCGCTTTGATGGAGGTCAATAGTTGTAAGATTAGTTAATTAACCGCTGGACAACCCGATCGGTTGCTCATCTTGTTTCAACTAACTATTATTTAACTTTTCTGCATTCGTTTTGTTTCTTTTTATTAACTTCTATTTTTTTTATATCAAAAGAGGCAAACGAACAGGTAGGTCACGTGATGTTAAGTGATCACCACCGTCCATAGACACTAGCGACATCAGGAGAGTCGCAAGTGCGTTGCCAGCCTGTATATTAGGTTTGGTATGTATTACTGACCGAATGAAACACAACAATGCAAGCACTGTTATATCACGTTGGTTTCCTGTGACTACCCCGGACGAGCCGACCTATTCATGCTGAAACCAGTAATAGCTTCAGCGTGGATCTACCACTTACAAAATTCCTCACAAACATGTCAGTGTTTCGAGTACATCTGTTAATCAAAATCAAAATATCCTTTATTCAATTTAGACCCTGAGAAGGCACTCATGAACATCATAGGTACCATGTCTCCAGATTATTATTAAAGAGCATATAGTCTTTACCACGAACTCCAACTCCGTTTTCTAGGATTCGAACCTACATCCATCGTCGTGCCATCCCAACATGCTATCAACTAAGCCATCGCCGTTTCAAAACTCCACATTACAAACAAAGACCTTTTTTTCTCGAACTGATTATTATTAACCTAGCAAGGTCTTAACAGTTTCACCGGACTACACAAACAAACACACAAGCACGTATATATTGAATAACAAGCTAATCTTCTTGACTGATTCGACCCATGATGTCATTTATCGATTCATACAAAAGAATTCACACCACTATTGATATGAATTTCAACCTTAATCTTTCGATATAAAGTTAATTGTCGCTTAACCTCATCACGACACGTGCAAAGTGTTGACAATGGAACAGCGGATATCGCTTATTAATGTTTTGTCCAAATCATTCTTAGATTCGAGTCGAATTGCGTTGTCAAATGCAGTTTTTATTATAAGCAAATACTAAGGCTTGATTTCATTCCAACCAGTTCCTTATATTAGAGAACTGATTCAAATCAAATTAAAAATACTTTATTCGATTTAGGCCCTGAGAAGACGATTATGAGCGTCAAAGCTACCACTGGTTCGAAAAACAACCCAGTCATCGAGAAGTTGGCCTTCATGCAAAAGAAGTCACCAATTAAATCGTTCGATAATTTTGTCAAGCATGTGATTGCTAATGTTAACATATTCAACGGAATTTAATTACAACGACTCTCTTACCAGCATCTAAATCTTTTTGAAATAACCACGACTTTCACTCTGACTTGTATGTAGCTATATCAGGACTAACAGATCTTAGTGACTTAACATTACGCTCATGCAATACGTCAAAGGAGTGAGTACACATATCAAATTGTGATCAGCCCTCTCTCCGTTTCTTTTGCACATTCCAAATGATCTTTTTGCAAAAAAAAAAAAAAAACATTTAGAAAAAAAATCATCGAGAAGAACCGGCAAAAAACTAAATCTGGTTTAAATTTCATGATACATGTTCTTACAAAGATAGTTACGTTCGTTTTTGGTGGATGCACAGAGATTGACGTCATTTCCAAACGCCATCATCATTCACATATTGAGCCACCCTATTATCTTTTAGATATTAAACCCCGTTTGACACAGTGCTTAAACTCACACTATCCGGCAAATCGGTAATATGCTTTGGGACTTTGTTATTAAACCTAACACTATTACCTAAAAATTATTACTGGTCTTTGTGAGCCTGAAACATGGAATGACCGTAGTCCGGTGAAGCTGTTAAGGCCTTGCTGGGTCAATAGCGTAGTCAAATCGAAAAAAGAAACTGGAATGACCAATTTGTTATTGATTTAAAATGTTTGAATTATTTTATTGGCTCAATAGGCGGTAACGCCGACATTAGTAGGTAAGCTTAGTTCGGTGAAGATGTAAAGACCTTTCCTGGTAAAAAGTGTTCACATTTCGAAAAAAAAAATACTAGTAAAATGAAAATTTGTTAGTGAAGTCAAGACTAGTTAATTTCCACCAGATAATATATTTACGTTGTTTATGTATTCATTTTTTTTTTTATATAATTTAGTTCCTTTTATTTAACTTGTACCTGACGCACATTTAACCGATTTTTATGACTTCTTGTGCTATATTGTGGCTTGCACTATAATCACAAGCTTGGGATATCTTTGTGTATATTTTTTTCTGCGAAAGAAACCTTAAAATTCTTGCAAATTTAAATACAATCTATACTAATATATAAAGCTGAAGAGTTTGTTTGTTTGTTTGTTTGGTTGAACGCTATGATCTCAAGAACTACAGATCCGATTTAAAAGTTTCTTTTAGTGTTAGATAGCTCATTTATCGAGGATGGCTATAGGCTACATATCATCACGTTAAAACCAGCAGGAGTTGAGCACTAATTAAGAATGTCAAAAAAACGGGCTATTTTTTAAGCTTCCGCTGCGTGTTAATGTCAGTATTATATGCGTTGCCATGGTAACGCGATAACATTCTATCGGAAATATTTTCATGGTTTATTTTGTGTTCCTACTCAAAAAGTTTGTTCTACGTTAGTTTTGTTTTCAATTTTTAATTATACGTGGTACGTTTGTGTCGGAAACATTTGTAAAGTTTATTTTGTGCTGATATTCTTAAAGGTTAGTAGTAATAATATTCGTCCATCACAATACAGGCGAAGGAATTAATCCATACTGCCAATTCTGAAATTGTCAGTATAGGTAGTTCTTATGTATTCTCTATACATAAGCGCCAAATCTTCTATATAATATTTCGTAAATTTTTATCCTCTTAATTTCAAGCTTACAGAATACATGCTCCATGGCATTAGTTTTCATTTATTTCACTCATGCATAATAAACAAACCATATTACATAAAACGCCGCCAATTTAACACAATATAGAGTAAAATAATACAAAATTATGAATAAAATATAAAATCCCTACATAACACTGACTGAAATCCCGTCAAAAACTCCTCAAAAAGTTTATTCTACGTTAGTTTTGTTTCCAATTTTTGGTTTGTGATATATTGCGTATTACGTATTATAAGAGTAAAGCGTGTGTATATAATATTCAAATAAATACTTTTTGATGAATACATATATCTGCGGTGCTACAAATATCAACATTTTTTTTTATTCTGTCGATATATCTGTTTGTTTATTTGTTCCGGGTAATCTCCGAAACAGCTGGACCTATATGAACGGTTTTGTTTTCTTAGAAATGATTGCGCTATTAACCTAGCAAGGTCTTAACAGCTTCAACGGACTACAAGTAATATTTGAACGGAAATTTTACGGGCAAATAACCAACTAATAGCTGTTTTAGCGAGCGAAGCTAGCGAGTTCAGCAGACGATACCTGATATTATATCTATACAATAAAAGATTGAACACATATTGTTCGATAATGTATAGCTTAATATTTTCATTACTTTCTTATATAGTGTAAGTGAGCAATGAGGCTGATACATAGATAGTAGTTTAAAGTTCCAGCTATGTATGTGGCTTATGATAAATCTCAACCCATTCGATACACTATTAGTATTCACATATATAATGTACATATTACCTGTTACTGTAGATGATGTGCGTGTCATACTTACAAATATTTTTGAAAGAGTATTATTGTTATTTACACATCTAATAACAATTTTACATTTATTTAATACATTCAAAAAACGCGTGCGGAGCCGCGGGTAACAGCTAGTATTGGTATATTTATCAGAAAATAATAAAAATACTCTATTGCTAAATCTCTACAATAATAACAAATCTACAACTAACTATGCTATAACTATAACCTGTTATGTATTCTTTTAGGAGTAGCAGATTGAATCGAACTCTGTAACCTTCATACATTTATTAACAACATCACATCTTGACCTTGATATCAAATTCAACAAACATTCGCCATTCACACATACCAAAACGAATTAAACAAAAATCATATCGTAAACAAGTAACTACAAACAAAAACAAAATAAACAAATGAATCAAATTCAAACAATAAAGTTATAAAAAACAATAACTCGACATTTGTCTTTCGATACAACATTTTATTACCAGCTATAAAAACACATCAAAAACAATGAGAACCAACCGACACATCAACAGATAATCTAGCGACGAAACGTTATTACAGAAATACCTTTTATATAAACAAAACTGAGTTAATAAGTCTCTAACTAATTATCCCGACACCAGAAATCTCCAGGATTATACATATAAATCGTAACATAAATAAATCTTCATAAATATAAATAATAAAATATGGGGGAAAAAAAGAAATCAAACAAAACTCAACGCGATTGAGACGCCACATGTATCATATTTATGTTTTGAAAAGTTATTTCCAGATAATCTAAATAACGCGTTGACTGCGCTACACAAATAACCGTTATGAATAAGATAACATAATAAAATGTTACTAAAGCTCCTATGAAATTGATGTGTTCGGTTTCGATTTTTTTTAATTTACGTTTTTGAGTTATTGCGTTTGACATATTTTGAAATTGGAACTAAAATTAAGGTATTGACATCGAAGACTAAGAAGATAAAAATAATATTATATAAGAATGTGCGAAAATGTATAACTATAGAAGATTTAGCGCTTATGCCTATATATAAAATTAGATACAGAAGAAAATTGTCTAAAGAATACATAATAACTACTTATGTCGACTACTTCAGAATTGGCAGTATGGATCAATTCCTTTGCCTGTCCTATTCCACGAATATTATTACTACTTGACAAAATTGACATTTGTATACGGACTTTTCGGCGAGATTTTAGTCTGTCATGTAGTGGATTGAATATTTTATTCATAATCTTGTGTTATTTGACTTTATATTGTGTAAATTTGGCGGTGTTTTACGTAATATAGTTAGTTTATTGTGCATGAGTGAAATTAATGGAAAATAATACCACGGAGCATGAAATTCTGAGATGCCACAAAAACTCCCTGGAAGGTTCTAACAAGGGATCCACCATCTTGTTAGAATATTGAAATAATCACACGCCGCTTGTAATATTATTGTACTATAATGTCCATTGAAAGAAAACATTGACACTGGCAAGTGCTTCTGCGGAGCCAAAACAAGAAGAAGAAGAAGAAGACATTTGTATACGGAGTTTTTCTTTTCTTTTTTATTTTGTCAATCAATCTTCGAGGTTATTACTACCATTTTCAAGTAATATTATTACAAGTGTTTTGTGATTATTTCAATGTTCTAACAAAATGGTCGCCCTCTTGTTAGAACTTTTCCAGGGAATTTTGTGGCATCACAGAATTCAAGCTCCGTATTACTATTTCCCATCTACTTCACTTGTGCACAATAGCCGATCTATATTACGTAAAGTGACAAACCATAGAGTCAGATATCACAAGATTATGAATAAAAACTAAAAGCCATTACATGACAGACGAAGATCCCGCCAAAAACTCACGTTTTGAGTTATCGCGTTTGTCATATTTTGAAATTGGAACTCTTTTATTTGTTATTCCTAATCCACCGTTATTTGACTCTATATTTTACAACATATTTGTGATATTTTGCGTAACATACCTTGATTTTTGTACATAAATATGTAGCGATAACTAAGACTATGCGAATATCACAAAACATTACAAAAAATGATGAGAACATCTTATAAGAAGCCATTGTCTTGTTAAAAATTTGAATTCACCATAGTAGTAATAATTTTGAGTAAGAAAATTTTTGCCAAAGCAGTAAGAAAAAGATAAATGAGACATTCCTATATGACCCCGTATAGGTTTTTATTTAGATTTTTTGGTTTCTTACATAGTTCAGATAATTTCATAATATTCAATTCAAATACTTTTTTTGAAATAAGACAAAATATAACTTCAGTAACAGATATAGTAATGTTTTTCACAAAGAAGATTACACAACTTAATTGCTTAATATCTTTTTGCACTCGTACAGTCTTGAAAACTGAGTATATTTAAAAAAATATTTTAATTAATTAAATTATTTGTTTTATTTGAAAATGTAAAAAATGCCAAATATCACATTGTTGACACCAATCTTGTTGTTGGTGAAATCGTCACTGAGGTTTTCTTCGTCTTGAAGTAATGTTAAATAAGTTATTTACAAAATATTACATACTTTTAAACTCTTCATGTTAATAGTTCTTCATCATAGATGGATTTAAAGACGATCTGATGTAGGTGAATAGGTATTGATCCATTCATTTCCAAATATTATCTCCTCAGATACAGGGACAGATGAAAGATTTTTCTTCTTAATAGTTTAATGAAGTCTTCTTACTTCAGTGCTAACCGTGATATAAACTGGGAGGGAGTAAAGTTCTGCCACTTAAGAAATTTTATGCACACCTGAGTGATAGAACAAAAGCCTATTAAACATAATAAGCAACTATTCTTCGACTTATTAGTCACTAGCGGGCCTGGTGGACGTCGTTCCGCCCTGATAATAAAAAAGACCTTGATAAATTATATACCTAAACCTTCCTCATGAATCACTTTATCTAATGGTGAAAACCCTATTAAGATCTGTACAGTAGGCTTATCGCCAACACACAGCAAACGTGGCAGAGGACGTTGTGTTATTGTGTTACATATGTAGTGATATATTATTTTAACTTTTTATTATTACGAATCGTATAGAAAATCCACGCTATGTTGAATCCAAAATAGGTAGATTAATTGATATCCGACTAGGAATATAACAACACTACTTCAAGTGACTGTATAAAAAAATATGTTATCCAAATAACGATTACTAGTGCCATCTATTGTTTCCTGTGCTTACTAACGAAATGTTGCGCTCGGAGCGACGTTTCTATCAATGCGACAATTTACACTGAGACATTGATCTATTCAAGGAAGATGTATTAATTATAATATTTATTTACAAAACCCGTCCATTTTAGCACAATCAAATTCCTAGTAAGAACTAACAACGTAAATAAAACATTTCAATTACACAAAGTACCAGGGCAACATAAACCCGTAGCGATTTTAATACATTCTGTTTACCCATTATTGCCTCGCGATAAGAAAGAATGCGCAGCAGACATTCGCAACGGTCTTCATCTCGCAACGACCTGCGCCGTCGAGCGGGACGCGCATACGTGTGAAACGTGCATCAGAGAGGGAGGGAAGCATCTCCGATAACACGTCAATACATTCCTTCGACCGGCTCCATACGAGAAACAACTTTATTACCTACATATAAGGGTTAAATTCGCTCGCAAACGTTAATGGAAAACCAATACGGCATCAATATATTCGTCAGCTCCATCACACAAAGCATTAAGATATGTTAGTTTTAAGTAATACGGTCGATATTCGTTCTGTCGACGTTTTACTCAGAAGGCGTACTCAGATATCTTGAAGATAGTGAGGGCGTTCGGAACCGATCGAAGACCGATATAAACCGTTATTGGAAAAACACCTCTATGGGATGAGGGAGAGAGTTCGCCTCACAAGGCGTTCCCTACCACAGACACGCCCAAGTCTTATATGGAAAAATGAGGAGTGACTGGTTTTTTTTTTATTTCCCTCGATCGTCCCGCAATACTCCGCGATAAGAGCTCGTAATTCTTTGATATTATATTTTTTTATTATCCAGATTGTTTAATCGCTCCAAATGTTATCTATTATTGTTCTCTGTCAAAGTAATTACATAACTTTTTTTTTACAGGTACATTACGATGCTTTGTCTCTTTGAGGTAAATTGATTTATATTATCTGCGTTATTAAGACGTGTGTGTGTTTACTTGAAAATTAAACCGTATTAGTTTATGGAATTAAGATTCCTTCATCTAATCATATCCGAAAAAAAGTTGTCTTTGTATTCGAGATTTGAAATTCATTAATTTAATTTAACGTGTATAATATCTGTATTGTAGGTTGTCTATGATGTGTAATTAACATACATTCGGATTTCAAATTTGAGTTGACAGCCAATGTTACAAGAAAAGATTAAAAATTAATGTTATTTAAGAACCAAGTGGCATCATTTAATTAATATATTATTCTTGCAAAAGGAGTCTGAGATTGCATATAATTAGATTAATTTTCAGTCAAGTTTTTAAATTAATTTACACCACGATGAATGTGCTTCAATAATGTGTTTAAAACGGAACATGTGTTTCAGAATATTATTTTGACTTTTTATATACTAATGTGCCGTTTTAACCTGCATGGAAGTATAGTTAGGTATATATGTTTATTATGTATAATTATTTGCATTTTATAAAATTACGTATATTTGCAATCTGTTTATGTTAATGCATAGGCTGCATTGAAAATATGGAGGGCAGCTGAATAAATGCGAAATGTCAATTTCAAAACAGAACGCAAATCAACGGCTTTCCATTAATTCGTATTAAATTACTCCGTGACGTTCTAACACAATTCCGATTTTAAAACACAATCAGAACCTCCTATAGGCAAATCGAATAAGTCCTATTTCACTCAAATCAGAGTCACAATACAATATAAACAAAAAAGAAATACACATAAGCGATCAGAACAAATGAAGTGAAAGAGCTCGATTAACGATTTTGAAAAAGGAACGAAAGCGTTCATTATGCGTTCGGATTTTAAAACAATACGGCCATTCAGCCATTGGCCCGTTTGAATATGGAATGTGATGGACAGTTCCACAACGGGCGCGTTCCGTTTCGGCTTTTAACTGTTTATTTCGGTGCGTTCAGACTTCAGTTTTTCGCTACCTGTATGTCAAAAACGGTTTCATTATTTAAAAAAAAAAAATCTGATTGACACGGATCGCCAGTAAAATGTCTATCAATATGACAGTTTAGACTTGAAGCCGACATTCCATTGATCGTTTTTCTGTTACCCTTAATCGGTTGGTACGAAATTAATCATGTAATAATTGCCTTGAAATGAAAACTTCTTTAGGCGCGTTGCGTAGTGTTTTTAGGCACATAGATATATTTATAATTTCGCGTCATGATATGTTAGTAAGCGTGACCGGCCGTGTTGTGCTTGCGTTGAACATCTAATGTTGATATTGTGCAGCCCATCATCATATGTTTAATGAATTAATAAACTGTATAAAAAGTATATAATTATTATTCGGAGTACCAGTAGATGTGAAAGAGAAACTAGTGATAATAATTTCAATTAACAAATTATGAAATTATTGATGAAAATCAAATTATGAATTCCGACTATACTAATTATTACAAGAGATTCAAAAGACAACACACTTTAAATTCCATTATTTTGAGTTTTTTTTTTAATATCATATAGGAGGCAACCTAACATGCGGGTCACCTGTTGTTAAGCGATCACCGCCGTCCATAGACACTAGCAACCCCAGAGGAGTCGCAAGTGCGTTGCCAGCCTGTATTTGGGGGAATGGAGAGAAAAGGAGAGGGGAAAGGACAAAAGAGGGGAGGGGAGGTGGGTCTCCGACGCTCTCACTAACCGAACGAAACGCAACAATGCAAACACTGTTACTTCATCGGTGTTTCTGTGAGAGGGTGGTGCTACCCCGGACGAGCCGACCCATTCATACTCAAATCAATAATAGCTTCAGCGTGGCTCTGCCACCTAAAAAGTTGTTACTTCTGTCAGCAGTCCGTATGGGTGTCTTGACTTTACTAGCTTCTGGCCGCGACTTCGTCCGCGTGGACTAGTTAGGTACTTTAGGCTAATACTAAAAAAAAAAACATTTTGTTATATTCTACATTGGTGTTCCGCTCCTATTACTCTTACCGTGATATATAGTCTTTTTCGATAGATGAGCTATCTAACACAGAAATATTTTTTTAAATCGGTTCATGTGATTAGCGCGTACAAACTCTTCAGCTTTGTAACATCAGTATAGAAGTATAGATAATTCCATAAGCAGATCTACAGCGTACTTATTGGTCCTATAAGGTGTATGAAGCAAGCAGATGTCAGAAATAAGAACAAAAACATGGATAAAGGCACCAGGCGAGGTTGTTTCTTGTCCGGTATCGCTATCGGCTCATTTGTCCGCCTCGCCTACGATCCGATAGGCCGGCCGCGCCACAAAGAGCAATTTGGGCTCTACAGTGATTGATCCCACCGATACATCACCAACGGCGTTTTTCTATGAAAAATTGCTATAATCGACTTAAAAACTCATTAGGACCGAAGACAAAGAATCTCCCGACCGCCATTTGTCTAATTTCTGTGTTTCTCGATCGAAACGAATTTCAGTCGTGATTGTTACCGCTTCCCCCGTTTTTTTTTATCAAATGCCATCAAAGAATTTTAATTCGAAATATCCCTTATAGTCAATGTAGTGTTGTTTTTATCCGATGTAAATTGGATTTACGTGAGAGAAGCGCGCACGTGTCCTACGACATAGACGTCATATTTATTACTGATGACAGAACAGGAAATAGTAATAAAGCGTGTACCCGGCACAAAAATCATAAACACGAATTAATAATAATTGGAGGAGAGAAAAAAAAACATTCTAAATTTGAATACGGCATACGGAGGCGAGCTGTGACGTCGAGAGGGGAGTCCTTTCATAGTTGGAGTAAAAAAATACATATTCCGATTACAATGTCGTGCGATAATTCAAAAATAGAAGGAGAGTTTAAAAAAAATTGACGTTGTCGCCGTCACCATTCAAATTAAACGACAAGATAATTTTTGAATATGGATCGCGGTGTATTTGAATAAGTGTTACATTAATATTCTTTTGTGATAATTTTGAATTCGGAACGCCCACGCCCGGCCATTGTCTCGCAAGTTATTGGCTCATTAGACGACACGTCGCTTTTGTCTCGACATATTTGAATTTTTGATTTTCGAATCGGAACTCAATCGATTAGTGCACAGAGAACGATGAAATAAAATAATTTCACACATCTACCGTTATTTACAAACTGACAGACGACATTTAACTTTCTAATTCGATGTTGCCAGTTGTAATAAAACGCATTATACGAAATTACAATGACAAAAACTATCTAAAAATACAATCTAATATTGTGAACGACTTCCGTGTTACGGCGCTCGACTCTCCGGGGTTTTATCTGTGAATCGGTAACAACGGTTCGAATGTAAGTTTTACAAAAGGAAACGAAACGATTATATTTGAACAATAAGAAAGCGAGAGTCGCCCACGTGTGGTGTGGGACAGATGTGCTCACAAATTACGTATGCTAATGTATCTTGTAATCCTTGCGACGGACCTCCCTGTGACGCGTCACCTTGTCTCGCGGTATAATCGATCGATTATGAATGCAACCGATGATTCTCCGTTGTATTTCGATACAACAATGCTAGTTAGTGTTGTGTTCCCGGGCTCCGGAACTAGATTCCGTTGGTTGTACATTCTAGAGACAATAATAATTACTTCTTTTGTCTAATAAAAATGACACCGAGTGATAACCTTCTATTAGACATTTGTTTACAGATAATTAAATCTAATAAATTATAATGGCTAAAATTAGATTATAATAGCGTACTACTAATTACGTTATATGAAATTCGGAATACATGTAATCTAACACTGAAATTTTCACGACATACTATGATTTTTTTACTACTGTGGAAAACACTAATTAGGAATTTAAAAAAAAACACAGACAAAGTCACGAGAAAAGCTAATTAACAATAAAATTTTCTACTTTGTTAATTGAACCAAAAGCAAGAGTGTGATGTTCTTACAAAAACTGTACTTTTAAGCAATGGCAAAGTATTTGATTGATTAATGATACATTCTATTAAATGTTGTTTATTATACATGCAATAAATCGAAAGTTATAGTAGATAACTTATCCTGACTTATCCCTTTAACTCATCCTGAACGCGAGAGATCAATGTTGAAACAAAAGAACTTCATTCGAAACTTAATTAGTCGTTCAATGACTCTTTATTATAATAAAACCGAATGACATTTCGCGCTAGAGTAACCGCGAACCGATAATACGAAACGTCAGGACTGAACGAATGAACGAATCCGTGCGACATTACCGGTAATCATGTTTTATGAGTTTCCACCGGTGATATAAACGCACAATACACCCCCTCCCATCATCGGTCGACACGTATCGTTTGTAAAAAGTTAAATTGCGAATTATTACATTTACGCGGTTATTATTGGCTTTGTGAACGAGATTCCTTATATTTCTGGGATTATAGTCTTTTTATATTTATACAAATGATACAATTTGCACACAGCTATATCTGTTACGAGTGTTTATTGGTTATTAGCTGTGCCCGCCACTTCGTCTGCGTGGAATCCGATGTACAAAACGGTGACTTATAGAGTCATCTGAATGTATTAAGTCTAATTACTATCTACTTATCTCTGGTACTTAAGTCGCGTCATCATTAAATTTACAATAACTTTCGATAGACAGAAACGATTTTAATGAAACAAAAACTAAATGTTACTTTTTGTGATTTTCTTGAAAAGGTTTTATCATGAAAGTACTTTAGCAGTGATGCGTGTACAAACAGACAGGCAGACATTTCTAAAAATAATTCAAATTTATTTTATTATTTATTCCTAGACACCTACTACAGTTTCTTTTTAAAACTCTAAAAAGAACAGACAGACATTTTTTTTTTCCAAATGTCTACGCTATTGACCCAGTAAGGTCTTAACAGCTTCACCGGACTACTAAGGCGAGCGCTTAAAGCACTCAGCCGATTTCATTTGGGCAACTAGTTCAAGGGTGCACGGCACACCTCGGCTTGGCTGTTGCCTGTTGCATGCAAAATCGCGACCTATCTTAGCTAACCTAGCTAACTATTCATATATGTATGAGTTGTTGAAACGTATACGTGTACCAAGCATACACGCATCAACAACTCCTCCATATATTTATTATCGGAAAATTGAGAGTTTTTCAGTTCGATAAGGGAAAAAAGTAAACCCTTCCACTTTTATGTGTAAGCGTGTAGGCGTGCACGTGTGTGGAGGTGATCGTGTAGTGTTGTAGCAGTGATGTATATTTGTGTGTCACCGTATCGCGCAAGCAACGCACTCAAGGGCTCCCTACTGAGGGATCGAACCTAGGCTTGAGCCGCTGCCGTGGGACGCCTAATCGGGTATATACAGACATTATATTTACATTCTTATTATATGTACCTATAGATAAAATTACTAGAACTGTTCTGCAAGGTAGGATAGTAAGTGAAAACAGATAAATATTTGAAAATGGCTAGGAACACAAAAGTATAATCAAAGAAATATTTTTCAATGAACGATGCAGTCACATTGAGTGAATGGTTTTAACTAACATAACAATTAACTCATTCGTTCATTCACGCATTCATTCATGCTATTTGTATCTGGCTATGTTTGATATCGTACTGTTATGTTTATCGCTTTTGACGTGTTTTATCTGTGGACATTCTCTCACTTTATATTATAGTAAATTAATTCCTTATATCTGTATACTCTATGTACATCACTAAACTTACCTATGAAGAGATTTTGATATCTATATTTGTCTCTACTAATATTATAAAGTTAAGGGTTCGTTTGCTTGAACGCTCCAATCTTAGGGAATACAAGAACTAATCCTTTCAGTGTTAGATAACTCATTTATCGAGAAAGGGTATATATCATCACGCTAAGACTAATAGGAGCGGAGCACCAATGAAGAATCTTTCAAAATCTTTTTTTTTTTCTTTTTGTGAGCTTTTGCTGTGTGTTAGTGTTACTCCACAGCAATAATTCCATGCGGACGAAGTCGTGGGAAGAAGCTAGTTACGTAGGGGGGAGTGGGGGAATTGGGAACACTTAACTTCAAACACTAAAAAATGATAGAAAAACGTTATAAACTAAATTAAATTTTATTGCTACGTGAACTTTAGTTATCTATGTACTTAGTAGTCATAAAACGTTATTTTAAATTTACGTTTTAATAAAAATATAAACTAAAACAAAAGACGTTGCCGTTCCTCTTTACCCGATACCCTATGGGGTAATTGAGATCATCCCTTGGGGGAAATGGAAATGGTATGAGGTAATTAAAAAGACGTTTGATCGATCTTTCTTACGTAATTACGAGGCATCTGAAATCATTTGTAAAGTTTAAATATTTTTACACAATCAACCAGCAGTACTATGGGTAATTAGGAGGGTAAGGGGTAATTGGGAACGTTCCAAATTACTCACCTAATGCCGTTCCCAATTACCCGAATCAGTCAATATACATAAAAATTGCCGCCACTTTCAAAAGCATTTTTTATTACCTTCAATCTATGTTGCATTTGAAAACAGATACTGTGTGTATAATATGAGCAAAAATACAATACCTTTGAACTCAAAAATATGATACTTCTGATGTGATTATGTGTTATAACTGATGACAAAAATTATATCAAAAATACAAAAATAATTGTTCAACTTACCGTGACAAAACTAGTGCGTCCTTTCAATCCCACTTTCGCATACGCAATGAATGGCTCTGCATTCAGCCGTAGAATAGGTTCGCGACAGTGTAGTACAGGGAGATGTACTATTTATCTAACTGTTCTCAATTACCCTACTCTCCCCTATATAGAGGTAGCTCTCTTGTTGCTTTGATACAGGTGGAAGTTGTACATAAAATAAATTCATTTTGAAGCCCATATTCAGTAATTACTGTTTAATAATTTCAGTAGTTCAGGAATTACTGTTCTTCCGGAATACGATAATAGGAGTCAAGATTTTCAAAATTGTAATTTTTTAAAATTGACAGTAGAAAAACCGAAATGGCTTGTCGTAAGTAATATAATCAAAATTCTACGTGAAAATAGTAGTATTGACAAATACACTGAGCTATACAATTTCCATTGTATCATATTATTTATTACTCTTTACACAGTGTCCGATACTAAAATTACATAATTATTGAAAATATTACTATTCTATTACCCGACAGCCGAGTACGCGTTTTTGACACTAAAAAGAAACGACTGTAATCTTGGCCAATGTTTGTTCAAACGTTTGCGTATAAATGTCACCAACTACGTTACCGAGCGTTTTAAATACTCGCACCAACAATCATTTGCATAGAACGGCCTATTATAAGTCATTATCGTTAATTTCCGTTCAATATAATAACAGCGTATTGTGACCGCCAAACAAAATTTTATCAATAGAAACGTTGCGATATTTCGTTTGAAATTAGAATCAGTACCGTTTCCGCTTCCGTTCGATATTCGAACGGACTCTGTTTTGAATTAAGAACGCGCTCTAAATAAATGATAACGGCCAATCGCATTCGAACGTTTCAGTTGTTCGCCAAATCTGTTAAGCATTAATCATTAATATTAACGCGAGTTCCGTACCATAATATGTGTAACTTATAATTAAACTCGAGAAATATCTCCCATAAAAGTACACTTTAATAATATTTTTTCGTATTTATGAGCCTCTTAAGAAGATATTGGGGATAAATTACTTAGGAGGAACACACCTGAACCGTTTTTTTTGAATTATTTTCGAATATTTACGTTCGAAAACAGATAGGAAGGGGGGAGGCAATAACCATTAAAAGCTCGCCGAGGGCCGTTCAGAAAGTTTTCTTTTCAATAACGCGTCTAATATTCAAATTAGAGGCACTAACGCGCGGAATACTCGGCGATATATCATCGGAGCTAATCAGATTTTTCCTTCCTTACGAACGCCTTCGTAAATGTATTTCTGGATTAAATAGGGTAAAATAACAAATGAAGATAAGTTGTTTGTAATATTTTTTTATATGAGTAATTAAGATGTCAGGGAACTAATAAAATATCGTTTATTTAATTATCATTCTATATTACTAGATACATTTTAAATTCTTTAATAGTGTGTTCAGTAAAAGAAAAAAGTATAAAATATTATTTGGAAATGTAAATAAGTTTTTTTTATAGTAAACGACAATGTGATGGCACTACGCCCAGTGGTAAGCACAGTATAATCCAAAAACTCCGAGACACTGCGAGATTGATCAGCTATCGCTAGTTACAAGCCTCGTAGCTGCTGTCTATATAATGGGCTATTCACGAAACTTGGAAGAATAAAAGAGAGTCACTATATCTGGTTTAAGCATGGTAGCTGTGACCTAACCAGGCACAGATACTATGAGAATATAAATATAACAAAGTCAAAGTTTATTTTATGTTGTTCTTAGTTGACTCCCGCTTGTCTCTTTGCATTAAAAATAGCATAGAGTCAGTCAAATCCAAAAGATAAGTACCTTAGAAACATTACGGAAAATTCCGCAACGTTCATTTTTGCGTGGTTGAACCTCAAATAAACTATAATGAAGAAATGAAGATTCCAAAAAGTTCCAATAAATAAATAAATATATATATATTTTTTAAAGAATATACATTCTTTACATGTTGTATTTTTTCCGTTATCTGATTATAAAAATTCTAGACACCTAAAGATAGACATTCCGAATGGAAATTCAACCAATCAAAAGCGATTATAAATCATTCCAAACTTTGAAGAAATCGAGTTCTGTAACTGAGAACATGGCGGTCTCATCCAATATTTACGAAGACAACAATACCAGAGCGCGATGGAGGCAATCGCGACCCGCGCTCGTAATCCCAACGCGCATTTCTTGGCGAACACTCAATACACTGGAGCGCCATAAAAAATAATTTAAATTGCTCTTACAGTGACTCGCTATCGCTCAGGACATTTGCATACTAAAATAATGCAAAAATCTATGCGCGGAACGCATTCGGAGCGCGTTTCCACTGTTCTACATTAGCTGTTATGCATTTTATGGACATCGCTATTGAACTAGTTCTATGTTTTTACTTTTTCCTTTATTTTTAACTGAATATACCTTGTTCATTAATTTATCTTCTATACATATAATAAGAATGTTGAATAAAAATTATTTCAGTCTTAGAGATGGCTCATCTGTTGAGATAGGCTATATATCATCACGCTAACATTAATAGTAGCGTAGTACCAATGAAGAATGTTTCAAAATTTGAATTTTTTTCCTTTTGAGAGCTTCCGCTGTTTGTCCACGCAAACGAAGTTGCGGACAGAAGCTAGTGTACAGTAAGACTCAATCTATCAATTCTATTTTAACTTTTCGAGATTAGTATTTTGGATCCATCATTTAATAAAATCAACGATTTTATTAAAAATTCACATCGTCCTGTATATAATGATGTCCTTTTGATAAGAAAGCATATGATGGAGTAATGATTGATTTTTATCTTATTATCAAAGATAATGGTAATTACTGTGATGCGCTGCTTCGTTTTGATGTCACATGATATAAAGATGTTGACAAGTTGACGGTAAAGTCAACTTATATAATCTATATAATAAAACATAGATAAAGAGTCATTGAGATACATACTAGTGACTAATTCATCACTCAATAGTTCAAGATACCAATTAGGTATGTTCTTATTTATTCACTCAACATTTGTTAATTAATGTCTAATTATAATAAATATAATTGTCTAGTTAATGTCTAATTATAATAAATAAAATAAATATCTAATTTAAAACCTGCAAATGAGAAAAGTCATACTTTTTTTCAAATTGAAATGTCACCACCAAATTTTTTAAATAGTATAATCCCTGTTGTTCTTAAATTTACCTTCTTGTTTTCTGTTTCATATCTTTTATTAAGTTTTATATTTAAAAATATAATGAAGTAATGTATGGAACTTTTATATTTATACTAATATTATAAAGAGGTAAAGTTTGTCAGTTTGTGATGTTGTGACGTTGTAGGGGGTAATCTCAGGAACTACTGGTCCGATTTGAATCATTATTTCAGTGTTATATACTCATTCTTCGACAATGGTTAGGGGCTGTATATCATCACACTAAATCTAAGAGGAGCGGAGCACAGATGAAAAATGTTTCAAAATCGGGATGTTTTTTCCTTTTGAGAACTTCTGCTGCGTGTTAGTATCTATTTCAAAGTATCTATTTCATACGAACGAAGTCGCGGGCTGAGGCTAGTGCACAATAAAAAGTCTCATAAGAAAAAAAACAGCTGTGTTGTAATAAACTAGTTTTTGCAAAATAAGGTCAACATAAACAATAAATGCGTTTCCATTTATTCATGTTTGGTAGCTTAGGTGTGACTATCTTCTCGATAAACTTACAACTATGCATATGTGCAGTGTCGTTTAACTGTTTTAGGTAAGTCCAGTGTATTTTTTGAAGTTATACTTCTTTAACCGCGTTAAGGAGAAACAATGAGAGTATATGTTAAAATACGCGCGCACACCGTTACGAAAAACCGACACCCTGAAGTCAGCTATAGTCAACATTTTGTTTCTTTGTATTTGTTGTTTATATTTCTTTGTATTAAAACTTTCAAAGTATTAAATACCTTTTTTCTGTTGTTAGTGTCATTTTCTCTTCAAACGTAGAATAAGGCGAAAGATAAAATTTTCGAAAAGATTTTTATGTTGTTCAGCCAAAGAAATATAACTTCTAACGCGTGTACATAAGTACACACACACTTTTTTTACCAAAATATGTGTCTTGTTACAAGGCACTAAAATTAAATACAATTTAATAAAAACCGATAACAGTGGAAATGCGCTCTACAACGTCAGAGCGCGGGGCGATAGAATTTTATGTGTTATTTTTTTTCTCTTGTTTTGAAATATGTACGCCGTTAGGTTATTTATTGCCTCCATAGAAGGTTATATTTCGGGAAGTAATGAGGTTTCGTTCGGAAAGGGCAATTTAAATGTGCGTAGATTGAGTCGTTAGGGGTTACTTCGGAAAAATTTCTTCGTTCCATTACCGCGAACTTCACTCAGGTCGATCACGCGTAGCCCGATTAAGTTGCGGTTTGAGTGAAGTTTGCAAAATCTGTACTAAGGTTACATATAGACAAGGATTAGTATCATCATTTGAAGCCCTCAAATTTATACAATACTAGCGGGCCTGGCGGACATTGCCTTACCCTTATAATAAAAAAGTGTGTGTGTACTTATGTACACGTGTTAGAAGTTATACTTCTTTGGCGTAACAAGATAAAAATCTTTTCAAAAATGTTATCTTTCGCCTTATTCTACGTTTGTAGAAAAAACGACACTAACAATAGAAAAAAGGTATTTAATACATTGAAAGTTTTAATACAATGAAATACAAACAACAAAGAATGTTCACTATAGCTGACTTCAGGGTGTCGGTTTTTGAAATGAAAACTGCATTCTTTATTTTTGAATTTATCATGAACCGCCAAACGAAGCAAAGGACTCTGTTTTATAAAATGTAACGACGACAATGCGATCTAAGATAATGATCACGCTAAACTTATAAAGCACTGATTTTTGCAACTACTTGGCAACTTTCAACTTGAGGGTTGTAGCTAGTCAGGCGTACTTAAAAAAACCCCTACCATCGTGCCATAATTTCATCATGATGGTTTCCTTCACCGGAGATTTCGATTCACCACAAACCTACTTTGATCGACGCGGTGTCCAAACACACTATCAACTCAACTATCATTAGAACTAATACATATATATGTCGTTATATTTCAAAATAAATTAACTCTAGTTTTAATTGTTCATATAACATGATTAATTTTTTAGAGATTTCTAGTTTTTATACACCGAGAACGAAGTTCAAATTTTACGTAGTTTTTAGTTTTTTTATGATCTTGATATTTTATTCGTATATGAATATTTTGAAAAACAATGTAAAATATTAAGTATGGCTAAAATTAGATTTAGCTCCTTTTTAAATGTAACGACACATACACGATTTATTTTCCAGCGATCAATCTATCAATTGACCATCTGTTTTTCTTCAATAATTAAAATTATACAAACCGACACAGACGAGCGATCCCACCGCTAGATTATTAACGCGATAATGAAGGCGGTTGTATGTAATATAAAATTAAAAACGTTACTCGGTTAATATAATTTATTATTTATATAAATTAAACATGGCGCTAAGTGTACCGTGTCGGGGTCGACGCACGTTTTCGTATCCGATAATGTTGGTAGCGCTCAACGGTTATTCGAAATTCGAAATTTTTAATTGCCAGCAACTACCTAAATATGCTCAACAATAATCTATTGTTTAAGACCACAGATAAAATACATTCAATTGTATTGTATTTTGTTAGTTTTTTTTTACAGGGTTCTTTATAATTATTTGTTTTATATTTTTAGCATTGGCGTTTCCTGTTGACACACATTTGAATAGATAATTTATTCATCAATAATATCATTGATTTCAAACGTATTGTAATCTAAGTAGTTACGATTTTCCATACTTTTATGTTAGAAAACAAAAATACATATATATAGATCGGTAGTACTATATATCAGCTACAACTATATCTAAGAAACATCCAAGTTACCCCACTAGTACAAAAAAATCTATCAAAATGAATTTGTTTGTTTGTTACGCTTTCACGCCTTAACTAAAGAACCGATCATCATAAAATCTGTTATACACGTTGCTAGGAGTACGCAACAGAACTTATGGTATATTCATCCAGATCCATGTTTGCTATAAATAGGTTGCATTAACATATACGCGGATAAAAGCTAGTTTTATTTACAAAGACGATTAGCATTTTCCACATGATAGCTAGGTTCTTATGTGTTTTTTACTTAATTAAAAAAGATTGTTACATATTTAGTATATCAAAATTAGTGTATAAACTTACTATTCCTGGGGATTTATATTCGTTTGTCTATTCTTTGAGGGCCAGTTTTTTTTTAATACTGAACGAAAAACCCTATGTCTTGTACTGACTTTCGGACAACTTGTGTGCAAAATGTCGTGAAATCAGTTGAGTAATTGAGACATGGAAGAGTAACAAAAAACTTACATTCCCCTTTTATAATATTAGTTAGGATTAAAAGGAAGAACAAGGTAATAAAATTAACTAAAACTCTTAACTAATCTGTGTCGTTTCTGTTAGTTTCCAGCGGAACCCCGAAAATTTAAAATTCGAACACGTTAATTTGAAATTATTGTTTACGGCTCACAATTACTTCAGATCATTCTAAATTCAAACTGCACTAATCCGGAGCCCGATCGTTAAGCTCATTCATTGGCCAAAACAATAATTTAGTTCTCATAAAAAAATACATCTTCGAAACTTTAATAAAAATTGAACTTTACTCGCTTACAAATTAGATTCAAATTTCTCGTCGTGATTTCTGTTAATGGTAATTATTAATTATGAAAAATAATTATAAAAAAATTTCCAAATACATTCTCGGAGTCAACGAATCGTGCATTGTGTGTGAGATAGTGAATCGCTCAGTGGCTATTGTATTTTTATTGTACGACACATTACAGTTAGCTATATATACATGTATATTTTCATAATAATTATATATGTATATTGATGAGCCTTAAACATATAAAGTTTAACGTTCCACTTTAGTAATTTAAAAGAAGCAATAAAAATAAATTAAAATATACCATTATTATTAACTAAATAAGTTAAAAAATTAGATTGAGCTTTTAATATTACTTACCGTCTGAGAATATCAAATTCGATCGTCTTAAACGTATGCATGTAAAGAAAATATTAACATAATAATACAAAAAAAACACGTAATGTAAATGAAGAATTTAAAACTACGTAATAATATTCAATCATGATTTATTCAATTAATTGATCATAATCGAAGAAACTTTCTCACAGATACCGGTTTATATATTTAATATGCAAAATTAATCGCCCTTCGACCCGGTATCTGGGCCGATAAATTAAAAAAATAAAATAAAAAATATATGTCATGAAATAAACCGGTTTCACACCGACCGATTTTCGTGTGCCCCTCGCGATTGTTCTATGATTTAAGGTTTTACACCGATCGATATGTAAATGTTATTTTTTTCATTTAAATAATAATTATAACGGCTTCGGTTACTCAGTATGCCAATAATAAGTCCGTTTCTCATCTTCTCACGATAGGGTTGATTGGTCTGAATCTTTTTATTTAATTAGATGCGTAGGAATTATTTTAGGGTTATTTTTATGTTGGAACTTATTTTCGTAGTTTAGTTTTGTCGAATGTGTTTCTGAAGTGAAGCTTGTTAGGTAAAAATTTTCGTTACGCCTTGAACTTAAGGTAAGTATATATTTATGTACGTGTAAGTACTATATATGTATGTATGTATAAGTTGGTATCTGGGTCTAATAGTATACCAGAATGAGTAAATATATAGTTCAGTATTTTTTTACTGCGGGACGTCGTATAGTATCTAGTTTATGAGGATTATTTTACATATAATTTAATACATATAAGTCGAAGAAGTTTCACTCCCTCCGCTTGTACATACTGATACAATGTTTTTAAATAGTTTTTTATTCGAGCACGACAAGGTGACTGAACTGAATCTGATGATAATCACTGTACAATACAAAAACAATGGTGATACTGAAAATCCATTGGCAGTTATCATGTCAACCTAACAATCTTCTCGGATGCTGGATATCTTGAAACTTGACAAATTAAAGTCGAGGCACTGTGACGGATTTACATATTGTGTCATTAAAACAATCAAAAACAACGTTATTCACAATAATAATATTATATCTTTACTGAGTAAATTATATTTGAGAAGAACGAAAAAAAATGCTGCCTAAACGAGGACTTAAAAAATGATTCACCACTTTATACTATTATATCGAATGAGTACAATAGAGAAATGACTAAAATATTCAACGACAGAGCGATTAATGCACGCACATGGTCGCATCGCATTATAAAAAACCCATTTCCGAATGTCGCATCGCAAACAATGAACTGAATATCAATTCTTCCGATGCAGCATCGACATCTGGACCGTGGGTTACGATCTTTAACCCTAATCCTATCTCGAGACACGACAAAGGGCATTTAAACCTGTTTTCATCAATTGATAGGTCGATTTCGATATTAAACAAGCGTGCGACAAAAGGTCGAAATGCATTTTTCGATTTGCATACGTTTTCTTTGTGATATGTAAATTATTTTATAGGATTTTTATAAGGAGCGTATGGGAAACTCGGGCGGTCTGAATCGTATGTTAATGACGAGATAACGTTTCGAGATCGCTTCGGTCTATCTACGTTGGTTAGTCGCTTACGTGCGTTTCGTGTGTCAACGTCATAGTAGAGTCGTGCGGAGCGAATTTCGCTTTCGGCTTTCGGGATTCGACAGTAAAACGGGACCCCGAAAACCCTCACTCGCTTTCCAAAATCAACGAATCTTATTCAATAATTCCCGACTATTTTAACTTTATTTATTTTTGGGAGTTATTGAATAATTTTCGTAAGTCTAAGTTTCTGTTTTCAGTTTATTTTCAGTACATTTGTTGTTTTTTCTTTGTTATTGTTGTAAACATAAGTATTATGAATGACCAGTACTGTGATAAGATTAATATTTTTTATGTCGAAATTATGAAAATAAGGAATTTTTATCGCGAGGTAAGTGTTATTTATAATTATATTTATTTTAATATTTTGATATATGCTAAAATTTATTCTATTCCTTTTCAACAGTAATTCTTATCTATTTTTTCGGTTCATTATAAAACAATTTTATACCAGCCTCGTAATTACAAGGAACTGAAGATAAAATTACAAAGCTACATTAAACTAAATTATGTATGTATTACAATAATTATTACTTAATTAAGATATTGTAATTTACAAAAGGATTTTAGGAGATAATTAAATTTAATCAATTCCGTTTTAAAAAACGCTTGAGTTGTGAATAAAGAAGATGCCAGAATTAGATAAATCTATTTAACACATATTTTGCTGTTATAACTAGATGATTGACAACAATTCTATATATACAAATACAATTCAAGTGTCTCTTGTTTGTCTGATTCATTCTATTACACGGCTAAACCGTGAAGCAACTTTTATGAACAGATAGACGTTTTTTTGAGTATTGTCTACATTACATATCATTACGATTTTCTACAAGGGTTAAAGGAAAATGATGAAAATTAACAAAGTTACATATATGAAGATTGGTGAAAAGCGTAACTTGTAGGAATTAATTAGGAATGTCCATAGACATTAGCACCACCTGGGGAGTCGCAAGTGCGTTGCCAGCCTGTATATGGGGGAGGGGAAAGGGAAAGGGAGGTGGACCTCAGACGGTCTCACTGACCGAACGAAACATAATAATACAAGCACTGTTGTTTCACGTCGGTTTTCTGTAAGAAACTGTACTACCCCGGACAAGCTGACCCATTCATGCTGAAACCAGTAATAGCTTCTGCGTGACTCTACCACCTACATTACCTTCGTCACTATTATAGATTCCGAGACCTTTTACCACTAAAGAGACCGTGACATGACAATAGGTAACGCATTTACCTATATGTCTGATTACATACACATATTGTTTTAACCTTTTTTTCAATACGTTCGACATAAAACAACGCCATAATTCTAACGTCATATTTTTTTTTAATCTTTAATTGATGTAAATAGATAATCAAAGAACAAGAAAAACGAACAGCATCCCGTATCCGTTGATAAGTAAATAACTTAACCAAGTGAATCAGTGTTAACTTCGATCACAGAGTAAGCACGTTTAACCCGACACAAAACTCTTCGTAACTCCCTTCCTAATGAAAAGAGAATCTATAATGGAGGAAACCGAGGACGAGAATTATAAACACAATCTTTAGTGTGGATACGGCACTTTTAATATTTCTACCAAAACAATCATTTATTTTTCTGTGTCTTAGGTATTTTTAGTTTTTTATACGGTTTACGAAATCCATCATTTGACTAATATTGGCTGTCGCATATTTAATAAAATTGAATCCTGTATTCAGTTGTCCTTAGTGAAACCTTACGACTCGTATTGACTTTTTAGAATAACAAAATCCAAACCGTTTGCTAATATGCAAACGATTGGTATCATTATATGCCGGTAATAAATATAAAAGAATAAAGCCACAGCGACCTACTAGTAGAATACTAAATACAATCGAGAAAAAAATTACGTATATTTTATACATTTCAAAATATTATACCTACTAAAATTTCTGGTAATTAATTTAGAACTTAATTGTAGTCTCAACTATAAGTTTTGTACGTTAATTTGATATTTTATTGAAACCTACTCAAAATTAAATATTATCCACGAAAAAAATATCCGGTAATTAAAAATAATTACGAGCCAACGAATTTTAATTACCGCTTATATATTTACATATCTTTACATTGTTGCTCATATGTTATGACAATTCAAAATATGACAATGAAACGATCATATTTTAAATACAAAAGAAGTTATTTTATATAATGAAGAGATCATTATGAAAAAATAACAAGAAAATTTACATTATAAAGTGATGTCTTGATAATAAAAGGCAACAAAATATTGAGAGTACACAATACTTTTCCACGTCAAAAGCTTATGACTATTTTCAAATTCAGGAACGTTGATCGATAGGTTCAACAAAAAAGATTACATGTAGCGATATATGTGACATAATAATGAATTACAATGTTATGTTACTTTACAATAACTAGTGTTACAAACTGTTGTCAATTATTTTGTTATAGCGTAAAGTATTGTTTTATAACATACTAGCCTCTGTCCGCGACTTCGTTTGCGTGGAATAGTTACTCTGGAATAACGCTAACATGCAGTGGACGCTCTTAAGAGCAAAAACTCCCTAATTTTTAAACGTTCCTCATTGGTGCTCCGCTCCTATTGGTATTATCGTAATGATATATAACCTATAAGCATCCTCGATAAATGAGCTATATAACACTGAATTTTTCAAATTGGACCAGTAGTTCCTGAGATTACACCCTACAACGTCACAGCGTCACAAACTCACAAACTTTACCTCCTTATAATATTAGTATAGATATCATAATATGATTTGTAACAATAATATGTGATTCATTAAAGCTAATCAATAGCAGAATATTAATGTTTCCAATATTCATTACGTAGAAATAATGCATTCCATAAATAATTGTTGCAATAATTTCCAATAATATTTGTTTATATATAAATAAATATAATATATACATATTCCCAAAACCTGACACGGGGTCAGTGCTGTTAAGTAAGGAAGGTCATTTTTGCTATTTCTATTATTTTGTCACATCTAGTCGGTGCATTCGCTTTCGTTATTTTATATATGAAGGGCTAAAGGTGAAAACTAAGTCATTTTTAATAAACTTTACAGGTGAAACAATTTAAAACTTTGGAAGCATTTTATGGTCGACTTGAATACATTACAATGAATTATTTTAAAAGACAATTTTGTATTTACAGTTATTTTGTGTATAAAATATGCCTAACAATAATAATAATCAACGTAGTCAAGTTACGGATTACGCTAGTTATTAACTATTAAAGAAAACATACAACAACAAAAATGTAACACACAATGCGTTTTACACATATTATAGATGGTCATATTATGAAATGGGTATTTATGTGGTCCAAAGCCATAAAGAAATAATTTGAAAAAAAAAGTTTAGCCAGTTTTTCTCTTTAGCCCTCCATATGCATTCCGTTTCTATATATTTAATGTAGGTGTAAAAAATACCGCATCAAATCCGCATCGCTCGCTGGCAGCTTGCACGTTCCGTCCCCACATCTCGGGCGGTAATTAACAGAAGCGCAAATTAGCGACGCGAACGAAAGACGAGATATTTTTCTTTTATGCGAAAATTACAAGAGTATGCGGGCCGGTGAGCGCGCACCAACGGCTCTGGACACCATTTTTAGGTTTTTTGATCTTTCTTATGTATTATATACTCTTTATATTGCATACACTCGAATAGCATATAGTTTGTAGGTGGTAAAGTCAAGCTGAAGAAATTACTGGTTTCAGCACGAATGGGTCGGATCGACCGGAGTAGTACCACCCTCTCACAGAAAACTGACGTGAAGTAACAGTGCTTGCATTGTGTCGTTTCGTTTGGTTAGTTAGAGCGCCGGAGACCCACCTGCCCTCCCCTCCCCAACACAGGCTGGCAACGCACTTGCGACTCCTTTGGTGTTGCAAGTGTCTATAGACGGTGGTGATCACTTAACATCAGGTGACCCATCTGTTCGTTTGCCTGCTATGATATAAAAAAGCGACAATAGAGGTGGTCGGTAAACTGACTAACAGATTATTTAATCGGGGTTTGTAAGTCCGAACCTAGAATAAAATTGTTTCTAAATTCGCGTACATGTACCAATTTGAATTGATAACACTATTTGGTTGACGGCGTAGGAAAATATTGTGTTTTTTTATTATGCTACACACGGCATAACTACTGCACTATGGCTGATGGTAAACACAGTAGCATCCAAAAACAACGGCGACCATTCAGAGACAAACTATTCATCGTCGGTCGCCGCTGTGATGCCGGCCTGTGTAAGTGTTTCTTCATTTTATGCTTGAAGGATTCAATGTCATAGGAAGAATGGAATACATTGGCCATTCTGGATGAAGATAGTTCCACAGTGTTCTTGTGTATTTTTCGGGCTGGAGAGGTGGACTTTAGCCCAGCGGTAAGGTTCGGACAGACTGAATATCGTTACCATTTATTACGCAAAAAAAAAAATCGCCTGTTTTGCTAACGGTACACGCATTAAAATTGATCAACACATAACGACGTCATCCACATAATACTGACCCTTCTCAGTGGTCACTTCGACAGCGGTAACCTTAACGCGTCCCGCGCGCCCCCCACCTCAACCCCCCCGCGGAACCCTAATTTTCAGCCCAGTTTTTACGTCAATGTTTTTCTATACGCGTCGTATACGAATAACTGAATGATGGAGGGCCATATCAAAACATCTCCCTTATCATAGGGACCCGGCCTCCAAGTTTTTAGGGAAAAGGATTAGCCGGGAATAAGGGACCGGCGTGTGATGTGGCTTGCCATGACCTGTTCGATTTGCCTCAAGAGGGGCCGCTTTTTATGATGACGTCATCGTAGTTTTCTGACCTTTTCGCGTGATTTTATAAGGTGATTGACATTGGGTGCAATTTAAAAAAGTGTGAACAAGATAGAAGATATATTAGGATAACTGTACTTTGTCAAAGAAAAGTACAATTGGAATTATTGTGAACAAATTAAAAAACAGAAATAAGTCGCAAGTTTATCCGAGTTAAATTGCGACACAAAACTTAATAACTACAGAGTATAGCCTAGCACCACCTAGTGATAAGTTGCAGTAACATAGTTTGAAAACATTCTTTAAACAAAAGAAACGCTAAAATACATGTAATTTTTTGGTGATCGGTCATACAATGCCTAGAGTTTATCGATCTCATATATAATAAAGACATCAGTTTTTGTTAAACATATATAAAAAGCCATAAGACAGATTAAACTTTTCTGATTGCGTACATGTTTGTTGTTTTTGGGTTTTAGATAATCGTATGTTTATGTGTAATGTAGAATTCATTGCAGGCACAAAATGTAGTCCGGTGAAGCTGTTAAGACCTTGCTAGGTCAATAGCGTAGTCAGTTCGAGAAAAAAAAAGGCACAAAGTAGAAATTCTCGCGTTGCTTGTCCGCCAGCTTTATTACGTACTAGTTGTACCCGTGACTTCGTCAGCGTGTAACGTTATAAAAAACAGCTATTGATAAAGTCATCTAAATTGATTAAGTTCATTTACTTATCTTTTATTCTAGATCATAGCAGGCAAACGAACATGTGGGTCATCTGATGTTAAGTGATCACCGCCGTGCAACACCAGGAGAGTTGCAATTGCGTTGTCAGCCTGTGCTGGGGTGGGGAGGGAAGGGAAGACGGGGAAGATGATGAGAGGTGGACTTCCGGCGCTCTCACTGACCGAACGAAACGCAACAATACAAACACTGTTACTTCACGTTCTTTTTCTTCACCGGGGTAGTACTACCCCGAGCGAGCTGAACACTATTCATGCTGAAGCCAGTAATAGCATATATACTTTTTCTCGTATTTAAGTAGCGTCTTATTAAAATGGCAATAGCTTATAATAGACTGAACGAATTTTAATGAAACTAAATGTTATTCGAGGATATGCTTTATGAGTTTCTTGCTTGCTTTCTTCTTTCTAAATCATAAATAACGAATGTTTTTGACACAAATTGTGGAATTACTATGAAGAGGTGTCAGTATATTTATCACATTGATTCTTATCATTATATTAGTTTGAATACCATAAGAATCATAGAGGAATAAAAGTAGGTGCTACAAAAATAATATAGTGAAAATATCACATATTTAATCATTTCCATTTTGTTTATAAGTTATTCTAAGTACATACACAACTTACAATCAAGAACAATTTTTTAAATGTGTGTTACCTGTAGACGCATCTGTGAATTAGCTATTTCCAGATTCGTTATTAACCATCTTTGGTCAGTTACAATCATAAATATACCTATAGTAAGTTCCAATGTCCCTGTTTCCATTTACATTATGGTAGTGACTGGATTGAGTGCCTGAGACATTATTTGACACTTTTAGACCACGGTATGTAAGCACACAAAATGCGAACACAATATCCAAGACATTAATCTCGCGCGTCCATCATAAAATTTTCCACTCTCGTTAATACCTCCATATCGACGTCGAAACTGACCGCTAGGGGGCGCCGAGGGCTGCTCGGGGGTGTCTCGTAGGGCGGGTGAGGTGGAGATAACGCGGGAGACATAAAACGTAGGAGATCGCTAATTCATCATAAGTTAAAGGGTTTTTATGTACGGAACCTCTCTTTTGTAGGGTTCGCAAAAAAATAAAAAAATTAAAAACCCGACTCAAAGGCGAAATGGATTTTTAATTAGGCTTTGAATAGAGATCGTATCGTAGAGTAGGCGGAGATTTTTTGGTTATCGTAGGTAGCGAACATGCGGGAGTTTCATTTGATTGTAATCCGTCACCTGTAGCTAAGTGTGTAGGAGAGAATTCAAAGAGTTTTATAATCAGATACTTATAAGTAAGTGATTCTCAAACTGCAGTATACATAACACTGACTTTACCTTAACTAATCTTTTTAAATAGTATCAAGTTATACTATGTTTATTTGAGAACTTAAGATATATTTAATATTTAAGTAATATATAGTAGAAAACTACATTTTACGTTATAATTCGGTGAAGCTGTAAAGATCTTTTCAGGTCAACAGTGTTATCATTTCGAAAAAAAAAAAAAAACATTTTACACTAATCTAGACACTTTATTATATTTTTCTCTGTTTTGGTATGTTATTCGTGCTTAAATTTACATTAACCGAGCTCCACATGTACAACGAGATGTGATTTTAGCGACGTAAATGTTGGACTATCAGTGTTGGTACCAACATTGATTCCAACATGTGAAGTTAGTCTTATTAGAACAGTGAGCAGATTTCGTGAACGTAGTTGGTAAGGATATTTGGAATATGAGGTCGAGAAACTGGGATACCTATACTTCCGTACTAATATTATGAAGCTGAAGAATTTATTTGCTTGAACGAGCTAATCTCAGGAACTACTGGTCCTATTTTTAAAATTATGTCAGTGTTAGATAGCTCATTTTTCGAGGAAGATTATAGGCTATATATCATCACGCTAAAGCGTTTAGAAGCAGAGCACCGATGAAGAATGTTTTACTATCAGGGTTTTTTCCTTTTAAGAGTTTTGGCTGAGTAAATTTTAACTATTCCACGCGGACGCTATTTTTCTTTCCTTAGTTATTGTGTACTTTTGTCGATTCAAATCTGATTAACAATTCCCTAATAATTTCGTTACGAACTTATAATCATTGAACTTCGTAACGCCGATGCCCTTTAGGGGTAAACAGCGATGCATAATTCGATTACAATATATTGATCCAGTTAGCAGAGTTTCGAACATTGTTAAAACAATTTTCGGTGTACTTTTCATTCGATTTGTTAACTTCGTTTTGGTTAATATTTTGTGTGTATTACTTATTTTGTCGTGTTAAAGTCGTGGTGGCCTAGTGGTTTGACGGGTGGAATATCATTCCGGTGTCCGCGCAGGTTCGAACCCCGACATGTACCAACAAACTTCGGAATTCGCGTACATTTACTAATTTAAATTGTAACACTATTGTCTGATGGTGAAGGAAACCATCGTGAGGAAACCTGATTCTCAGAAATGTTCTTGTAGTACTACTGTATGTGGGAAAACTTATAACTGTAGAATTGTTAGAGTTTATAATCACCAATACGTCGTGGGCTGACGTAGTGATTATGCCGATACCTTCCTTCGAGAAAACAATATCTGAAATTAAAAATAATTAACAATATTATAATGTGACAGTTTAAAAGAGAACACATTTATTTTATTGTTTTGAGTTTTCACTTTTGTCGGCAGCTCTTATGCCTGCCTCGTCTTTTCTCGTATAATGACTTCTACTTATGAAATATAACTACATATTTACGTACATTATTCGTGGATATCATTAATTTGATGATATTGTAGTGAAATCCTGATTTGTTATTCTCGTGAGAATATAATAATAGTTAAATCGTATCCATTGTGTTATATCTAGAAACTGTTTTAATTTATTTAAGAAAGTTAACAACGTCTGTGTGTGTGATTAATGGAAGAATATTATAAGCAAACGTTAAAAGATTATTATTCCCATTTTTTCAGAACCCTATTCAAGACTTCTACCAAACTAATCATCGACAGATTTTCCCGGCGTATTCTTTTCTTAAATTCGTATCTAAAACTATTGAAAATTGTTAAGATTTCATATGATAGACAACTTTGGGAATTATTCTTCTCTATTTTTTATATACTTTAAAAATAATCCTGTGAGTGACTACGTGGTCTAGAATGGTGAACACGCTAGATCTAGAGGAGAACTGGCTCTCAAATACAGCTGTTGGAACACATGAACAGGAACAGTTTTTTTTAGTAGTGGTAGAGCCACGCTGAAGCTATTATTGGTTTCAGCCTGAATGGGTCGGCTCGTCCGGGGTAGCACCACCCTCTCACAGAAAACCTACGTGAAGTAACAGTGCTTACATTGTTGCGTTTCGTCCGGTCAATGAGAGAGCCGGAGACCCATCTCCCCTCCCCCTTTCTCTCCATTTCCACAAACACACGCTGGCAACGCACTTGCGACTCCTCTGGGGTTGCTAGTGTCTATGGACGGCGGTGATCGCTTAACAACAGGTGACCCGCATGTTCATTTGCTTGCTATATGACATAAAAAAGGCTTGGTGACAGATTTTCAAGTTGAGGGTTGCAGTTAGTCAGGCGGACTTAGAAATAACTTTATTACTATATGCTATGATTTTATCACAGTGTTTTCTTTCTCCAAAAACTCTGACTCAATTACTAAGATTCGAACCTACGTCTATCGAACACGGTGTCCTACATACTATAATCGAAGCTATCATTGCCTATCTTTTTTTTTGTGATGAAGTAATAAACAGGTATACAGGCCACCTAATGCTCAATTATCACTGCATGCTATGTATAACCTCACCTCAATAAGTTTAGACGTTACTTTTGATAACTAAGTTAACGCTTCATATGTCAAAATAAGCTTCCATTTATGGTAATAAAATTAGAAATTAAAGTTTACTAGCTGTGCTTGCGGCTTCGTCCGCGTGAAACAGTGATTAATAAATTCATCTGAATGTATTAAGTCCATTTATGTACTTCCTTTATCTCGTACTTAAGTCGTGTTGTCATTAAAAGTACATTAACTTTTGATTGAGTGAACCGACTTCAATGAAACAACGAGTAAATGTTATTCAAAGAATACAGTATTTTAGCAGTGGTGCGACCCGATTAGGCCTCTCACGGCAGCGGCTCAAGCCTAGGTTCGATCCCTCGGTAGGGAGCCCTTGAGTGCGTTGCTTGCGCGATACGGTGACACACAAATATACATCACTGGTACAACATTACACGATCACCCCCACACACGTGCACGCCTACACACACTTACACATGAAAGTGGAAGGGTTTACTTTTTTTTCCCTTATCGAACTGAAAAACTCTCAATTTTCCGATAATAAATATATGGAGGAGTTGTTGAGGCGTGTATGCTTGGTACACATATACGTTTCAACAACTCATACATATATGAATATTTTGCTAGGTTAGCTAAAATAAGTCGCGCTTTTGCATGCAACAGTCAACAGCCAAGCCGAGGTGTGCCGTGTGTCCTTGAGCTGGTTGCCAAAATAAAATCGGCTGAGTGCCTTAAGTGAAGCTATTAAGACCTTGCTGGGTCAATAGCGTAGTCATTTCGAAAAAAAAAAGCAGAGATGCGCGTTCATACAAACAGACAGACATGTGCAAAGGTAATTGAAATGTAATTTATTACTTATTCGTAGACACATACAATTTTTTTTTTATAATAATCTAAAAGTACAGACACTATATTTACATTCGTATTATATGTATAGATTACATGTCTTTCAAGCTATTCCTTTATTAAGCAAGATAAATTTTCCAAGGAAAAACAAATATTTTCCTATATTCGGTATGAACACACAATCGGTACGATGTCCCGATGCGATTACAATTGAGTAATTAATTGATTTAAAAGGGTTGAGAGGACATTCGTTAGAAGTTTTTCTACGTCCTCCGGCCTCCGCCCTTCGTCCTCAGTCGGAGGATTTTAAAACGGGGCCCTCTAATTGGTTTAACTTTAAGGACGTGTGCCTTAATGGTTAACTTTCGATGGAAATTATCGGGTACCCTTGTTTCCGCCCTTCTGATGGATTTATGCGCATTCTACACTACAGTTCGTGTATGGGTGACTCCTTTTACAGGCGATAATTTTATTGTTATATTGTTTTTAAGACATCCTCGACAACCTAAACAAATAAAGGAAATTTCAATTTTCTTGTAAGCATTTAAGGAATCTATTTGATTGATGCTTTAACAACAATACATATCAAATACGTTCTTACAATATTGTTACTATTTTGGAAAATAATGTATGCAATGCGTATACTACTAGTAAGAGCACACGATTCTTTACATAAACTCGTATATCAATTATATAATTTAAAAAAAAACCTTGACAAATTATATACCTCAACTTTCCTCATAAATCACTTTATCCACTGGTGAAAATCGCATGAAAAGCCGTTCAGTAGTTTTAAAGTTTATCATGAACAGACAGACAGACGAGGCAGAGAACTTTGTTTTATAATATGTAGGGATTAAGTAAGATTTATAATCAGATGCTATAACTTATCTATACTAATATTATAAAGAGGTAAAGTTTGTGAGTTTATGACGTTGTTATGTTGTGACATTGTAGGGGGTAATCTCAGGAACTACTGGTCTGATTTCGATAATTCTTTCAATGTTATATAGCTCATTCACCGAGAATAGTTATAGGCTATATATCATCATGCTAAGGCCAATAAGAGCGGAGCACAGATAAACAATGTTTCAAAATCGGAATGTTTTTTCTTTTTGAGAACTGCTGCGTGTTAGTGTATCTATTCCACGGGAACGAAGTCGCGGACAGAGGCTAGTTATATTATAAAAATGTTAATGCATTCTGAAGGTAAAATTATTACGGAAACAGAATTGTAACTTATATTGTTATTTCTATTGCTTTAGTTTGGACATTTTGTAATGCATTTTTGGTCGTTTATATATTACAAGCCCGCGATTTATGCCCACGTAGATATAGTTTTCCAATTCAAGATTTTTTTTTACTGCGACTGAATTTATCCGACTATGGGTTTAGTAATTATGGCATGGAAACGTAACAAACAAACTTATTCCCCCATATGTAATTTCACTAAGAATAATAGTAGGTAATAAGTCTAAAAAGGTCCATAATCAAACAAATCCGATTTATCGGGATTACTTTTAATTAATAATTAAGAGTTCCAGCTAATAACCGATCGCTTTTTAATTATAAATTAACAACTCAAAATTCACAAGTCGAACGCTGCACCGAAGGGACAGACAGACAGTATCCGTCAAACTTCACTGAAACTTCGACAAACTTCGCTCGGAACTTTGCGGGAACTTCGCGCCGGCTGAGTATCGGAATCCGAGGGTTAGGTTTTCATTGGGCCTTTTAATTATTTCTTCAGAGCACTTCAGGTGGGCTGATCTGGGACCCGGCGGTGGCAGCCCTTTGATTTTGCTCATTTCGACTGATTGACAATTGTAAGTTGTAATTGCGTTTTCGTTTTCTTCGAAAGTTCTAGAACAGTTCTCTTTCACCTCTTAGTTGCGGTTGTACCAGAGTATTTAGTGTAAACACGGAATATTATCTTTTAACTTGCCTTGTAAGAGATAAATTATTACAAATGAAAACCGAGAGACAAGAGACATATTTCTAGGATGCAACAGTAGCATGGCTAGCTACAAAAAATATATTGAGAAAAGACAATCTCGTGAGTGTTCTTTGAATCCTAATTATTGCGATTATAATGTATTTACTAAAGTTTTAAGTTGAAAAAGCCGCATTAAATAAATTTCAGTCTTGTATTGTTTGTACTTACCTCTATTGGATAACGAGTTTTCCAACCACTGTTCTAGAGAATATTCGCGAATTAGGTGTAAACAGAATCGTGTTTCCTAGACAGTGGATTAAAAAAGAAATCTCCTTTTAGTCTATTTTAGACGCTATCTTGCATGAGCACAGTATTTAAGGGTAGCGGGTGTGTAATTGTACCATGATTTCGAATCGAGACACTGTGACTGAATTTTTACGTTGTTTTTACATCATTCGACATCAAAATCTTATTGCGTAGTAGATTACTAGAGAAAATTTCTCATTTTTTGTGTATTGTATACAAACGATTTGCTTTTGCAAAATTCATAATTACACACCTGTTAAGGAGATAATTTTTATTTTCCGCTTAGAAACTCGTTCAGACTTTCGTTAATTCCGTCAGAGATCAAACGAATCGAACGTTAAACTTTGAAAATCGGGTGTCACCTAATCGCTGTACTTCAACATTTGATATAATTGACACACCCCCCACCCTATTAGCGTCGGCATCGCATCTTGACGATATTAAATTCGCGCCCGTTCGACGAACATCGACAATTTCCGCCGCCTCTTAATACTGTTCGGCTCAATAAAGCCTTTATTGGTGCGTTATTAGCCGGGCTTTTATCTGCTATCGTGTTCGCAGTGTGCTACCGGGTTTATACTCGCCATAGATTAAGGTACCTGCAGTGGGTCAACATCGTTTATTGTACCTAACTTACTTTGTATTAAAATTTGACACATATCTTAGATCTCCGTTTACTACAGTCTACACATCTACTGTCGAAATTCTCTATTATTTTTATACTATCAGCAAAATTTTATAAAATCTTCAAATTAAATCAGAAATAAAAACACGCAACTATTATACGTGCTGAACTTGTTACTTGTTGTTACGTTGCTAAACTACAATATAACAATATACATAATGGATCAATGTAAAAAGATTAGTGACGTATATGTGTATTTTTAACTAACGCGATTAACCAGTTAACTAATTTGGTCAAGATGAAAAACGGTTAAAGTTACAGGAAAAGTCAAAAGACCATTACAAAGCAAAGTTTCAAATAAAGTAACTGTTGTATTGTTTTATATTGCACATTGTTATAAACTTTACGTTTTCTTTCATAGTTTTTTGTCTGTTTCTTTTTCATTACTTAATGATTATTACCTATTTTTATAAAGTATTGATACACACATTGAATACTGTTTGCCCATTCCGGCTTTACTAGTGCGTTGTCTGATAACGTAGAAAATGGCATTAAATTTCCCATTTACAGAATGACCATGTAATATTACATGAAATTGTAAACGAACAATTGAACGATATCAGTCTCTAAATTCTGTCATCATTTTTGAAGATACTATGCCTACTATTGTACGTGCTGACTCACTCGCTTTTTGCATGGAGATTTTTTAACTGAAATGTTTCACTTATCCATACAAACATAACAAAAAAAAAGAAATAGGTGACATTGTTCTGTGTGATATGTTCACGTATATCCATCAATTGATATGTATATAAGATTTATAAACAAATACTACTGAAACATATATCTGAACATAAAAAAATATCTGAAATATTAAAACACAGATTCTTAGCAGACTCCAGTATAAAAGCGACTCATTAACTTGAAGTCTAATAGATAACACGTTTAACGCATTCACTATTACGCAAGACAAATTTAGTTATTAATAAGGCCGCTTAGAAAAGGAATGGAGAACTGAAAGATGATACATTGAAACCTCCTTACACTAAAATTCGTCGCCTTGTATAAGAATTTTTATAGATTAGTTTATTTAACACGAAGTGTCTCCACCGATCCCAACTCGTTACTCTATGACACATAGGTGTAAAAGGGGAGGCTTTATTGGCAACTACCGATGCTTTCATCATCAGAAGCGTGAAGTACAAACCGACAGACAATATTTCATACGTGAATATTAAATATTATAAAGGGCTTGCGAAAGACGTGCAGAGATATTGATATGTTTTGAAATAAGGGGAAAAGGTTTATATTTTACTTTGTTTTGTGTTCAAACCTTATTTATTTTCTAACCGTGTCTCGTGGGATTTTGAATGAGTTATATACAAGTAGTTATCAATTTTTATCGCGGTTGAAATGTCAGAAATCATTTTTCAAGCATTCACGTTTCCAAAGCAGAGTTTGTAGTGGTAGAGCCAAGCTGATGCTATTATTGTTTTCAGCACGAATGGGTCGGCTCGTCCGGAGAAGCACCACCCTCTCACAGAAAACCGACGTGAAGTAACAGTGCTTGCATTGTTGCGTTTCGTTCGGTCAGTGAGAAAGCCGGAGACTCACCTACCCTCCCCTTCCCCTTCCTCCTTCCCTTCCCGTCCCGCCCTCCTCCCAAACACAGGCTGGCAACGCACTTGTGACTCCTCTGGTGTTGCAAGTGTCTATAGACGGTGGTGATCACTTAACATCAGGTGACCCATCTGTTCGTTTGCCTCCTATGATATAAAAAAAAGTTGTACTGTTGTACGTATGTTTTAAAAAAATATTTAGTAAATTAACTCAGTATTTTTAATTACAAATAAAATGATTATCAATGTCGATAATTGTTATTAATTTTAGTTTCATCAGCCTCGAAGAGATGGCGCTTTAAATTAATTTGTTAACAGAGAATTGTAGCACCGACTGTTATAGATATTTTGTAGATGGCGCCTTGTTTCAATTTTGAATCTTTCTCAACTCTAATTTATTTTATGTTGTACATGTTCTGTTAATCTATTTACTATGGTACTTCGCTGTTTCTGTATAAAGTTTTTAGGCAGACACATTTCGCGAAAATACCAAATACCTTATCATAATTTTAATTCAACGAGTAGCCGAGTCCACTAATTAATCCATATTAATTTCACAAAGCAATACTAAAAAGCGTTATTCGATTGTAAAGAATGCATCTCAAATAATTGTCAACGCTCGTCTCTCTCTTCAAATTCGAATTTCGAATATGGCACCGCGCCAAGATGGCTGCCGTGGATGCGCGCGCGCAGAATCAATGGCCCGATCGCTCATTCACCCCGTGTCAGCGATCAATCAGACCGCTCTAGATCATTAGCTGATCTTTCGACGCACTGCAAAGAGATCTATAGATCACGGCCGTACGCTCTCATTTGCGTACCGATCGATCCGGCTTTAATGTCTCTGGTTTTTTTTCTTCAAACCGGAGATGTAAAGGTCAGCCAGTGGACATTAATCAGGAGGGTCTAATTTGAGATCACATTGCGATGGTTGAGCTGGAGACATCCTGTCGATATACATGTGATTTAAATAGTTCATTTCTTTAATATCACACTCAAAAAGTGAATCTGAATAAAATTATTATATATCTCATTACGGGCGGAACCAACGCTAACTTTTTGTATAAAACTTGGATTTTTTTTTAAATCATGATAGTGACAAACAAACATACGATCCACCTGATTGTAAGCGGTCACCGCAAGCTATCAAAGCTTATAGCACCAGAAGTGTTATCTGCAAATTTCCAACCCTTCAAAACTTTATAGGTTTCAAATTTTGACCCCAATATCATCTGATTTTAAATCGCGACGTGGTCGAAGATAGTAAACACGCTAAACCTAGGGAAGACTGGCTTTCAAGTACAGCTGCCGGAACACACCAACAGATTCTTGGTCACAGATTTTCATCTTGAAGGCGGTAGCTAGCCAGATGGATTTAGAAAAACCGTACCACCATGCTATGATTTAATTACGACATTTCTCTTCACCGCAAGCTTCGACTTATCGCAAGGATTCGGACCTACGAATACGTCCATCGACGCTGTATCTGAACAAACTATCAAATAAATCATCATGATATCAAGTGCGGTCTTAACTATCGAATATTTATTTTATTCTTCAGAAGTTCTATTCAACAGACATACTAACAAGCAAGTCATACGGCTGACAGGAAGCAGTGTTAAAACAAATATAATTACAAAACAAAATCGAGATATAGTCAATAAAATAAACAATACATACGAAATGCGGGGGTTTGTTTAGGAGCGAAACTTTTGTACGTAACAAGCGAATGAATGTCCCGCAACGAGATGAAAGTTCGCCGTCGATCCGCACTGAACACCTATACTCGATTTCTGAACGCGACGCTCATAGACCATATGACGCAGAGGTGACAGAGCATTAAATCCAAAAAATTCATAAAACACACAGGTATTTTGTGTACTACTAATAAGTAGTACCAAGGCTTTATTTTTATATATGTAATTACTAATACATATTAACACTGTCAATTATTCTTGCTATTTGACATTAGTATAAAAGGTTATATGTACTTCTGCTGTGAATGTTAACAGATATAACATAGTATGGAGTTACAACGTAGTTCTACTATAAATAATTAGCATAAGTATATCATTTCCGTAGTGGAATTTAACATAAATGACTGTTAAATATGCAATACTATTTAAATCTCGTTTTTATTCAAAATTTAATAAAAATTTTAACCACAACTTTATTATTTATATAGTGGTTTTATTTATAATACATAAAATTAACTCGTTCAGTTCTGTGCTTTATAAATATAATAATACTCTATTTGATATAGTTCGCTACAGTCATAAAGTGTGTTACAAATATAATGGTTGATAATATGGCAGAAACAAATGTGAAGTCCATGCATAAGTCTTTATCATTAAATAAAGTATTAAAAACTTGGATCCGAATTGTAATTATTACATCTATTTCAATACATGTTGACATTGGTAAAAGTTTCTGTGACGACACAGTAGAATTAAAAAAAATCATATATTGAATGATAAAAAAAAATATTTAAATGTTCTGCACAATATAATTTTACATAGTCCCATTACTATGTACACTATAGGTATTTATAAAGTCTTTTCATATATTTGGCTCTGAGTGACATAACTATCGTAGGTACAATTAATCAAACTCTTTACCTCGTCTGCACTAAATCTTCACAGAAGTGCATGGAACGAGTTCCAATTTGGTTTTATTGACTCACACTGGGCGGGCGGTGCGGCGTGCGCGGCGCTAACTTAATATATGAAGTATTAACAATACCTAGTGCAAAGTTAGTTGTGAAAGGTTTACCGTGATTTGATTACATGATCCTACATCTAGGAATTATTTATTAGATTAATTAATGTTGTAGTTAACTTTTAAGACTCAGTAGGGTGTAGTTATTTTAAAAGTATAATGAAACGATTATGACGTGGTATTTCGGATACAGTTTTTTCTAATAGTAATTAATACCTTAAGTTTGATGGTCCGTACAATATAAACGCTGTATTAGACATTGACTTATAGCGAAGGATGGTAAACTAAAAAGGAGTCACTATGACGAGGTTTTTTTAATTTTATTTATGGTAACCAATATTCCAGATTATTACTGACATTGTTGTGTTGATAATAACATTACAAGTGTGTTGCGATCCGATAATAAATATATGGAGGAGTTGTTGAGGCGTGTATGCTTGGTACACATATACGTTTCAACAACTCATACATATATGAATAGTTAGCTAGGTTAGCTAAGATAGGTCGCGATTTTGTATGCAACAGGCAACAGCCAAGCCGAGGTGTGCCGTGCACCCTTGAGCTGTTTGCCAAAATAAAATCGGCTGAGTGCCTTAAGCGCTCACCTTAATAGTACGGTGAAGCTGCTAAGACATTGCTGGGTCAATAGCGTAGTCATTTCAAAAAAAAAGTGTGTTGCGATAATTTCAATGTTCTAACAAGGTGGTGGCCCCCTTGTTAGAAATGAGTTCTTATAGCATCTCAAAATACATGCTCCGTGACATTATTTTCCGTTCACTTCACTTATGCACCATAACCGAACCATATTACGTAAAATGCCATCAATATCACAAAATATATAGTCAAATAACACAAGATTATGAATCTATACTAATATTATAAAGCTGGAGAGTTTGTTTGCTTGAACGCGATAATCTCAGAAACTACTGATCCGATTTGATAAATTCCTTTAGTATTAGATAGCTCATTTATCGAGAATGGTTGTAATATCATCACGCTAAGACCAATAGCAAAGAAGCACCAATGAAGAATGTTTCAAATAGGGGGTTTTCCTTTTGAGAACTTCCCGTTGTTAGCGTTACCCAAAAGTAACTATTCCACACAGACAAAGTCGTTGGCAGAAGCTTGTTAAATATAAAATCCACTACATGACAGGCTAAGATCCTGTCAAAAACTCCTATGAGGAGGTTATCACTACAGTCACTACGGGAGTCACTCCCAGTGTATAGTAGCCGCGAATTAACAATCCGAACAAATTCGTTACGAGAATTGTATCAGAAAATCAAAAACAAAACCGAAATGTAACGTTCAAATGTGGACTGCTCGAATCAACAATCGGATTATCCTTCAGTATGTATATAAAAGACGCAAAATTTCCCGAGTTCTTACCCCTTCCGCACACCCCCGTTAACTCACCCCACACTGGGGAGAGAGGGGGGAGCTAATGGTAACACCACTCGGATTCATTAGTAAATTAGAAAGCGGATGAGTCCGAAGTTACGAAAATTCAATATCTAATAATGATCAACTCTCCCACCTGCCTATAGCCGATAGGCTCGAAAATTTCGTGGCCCTAAGGCCGTTTGCAAATTGAGCGACTCTCGGTTTAGTGCAGCCTCTGTAATAATCTATTTTACTGAAAACGCAACGCGTCTTATCACCAGTTGGAAAAAACGTTTGTTTTATGTATTCATATATTAAATGTCACATATTTATTTGTTTGTAAAAAAAATGAGGATAAAAGTACTTTGACTTTTTTACTCGTATTCATAAATGAATTTGGTTGAATATTGGTATGTGAAATTTATTCCTATCTATACTATATTGTATATTAACTGACATTCTCAGTATAAATAATATCACGAATTGAACGAGATATCATTTATTACATCGTAAAAGCTATAGTATCGAACATGAGACTAGAACAATAATATATTTATGTATTTTTATATTATAAAAGAATGACTGAACCAATATTATTTAAACGACTGCATTAACAAAATTATTACAGCAATTAAATAAATAGAGAAACAATACAAAATTGTACAATATGAATACTTTGTTTAAATCATCAACGCATTTATAAAAGCACTTTATAATTCCCAAGGTCCTGGTATAATTTAAAACGTAGAATTATATGCGTAGTAGATATATTCCAATTTTTTGTTAAAAAGCTAATTCAATCCCGAAAATAAATTCTTTGACAGTAAAACAAGAATTCCTAATCGGTAATTAATTTGTTTTTAAAAATATTTGCAATAAACTTCTTTGCTTCGATAAATAACGATGAAAAACGATGAACTAAACAAACAGCGTAAAGCACAATCAATCTGTGTAGTTATAACTAAAACAGTCGTTCAGTTTGTAAACGGCCTAATTCGCTATTCAAATTTGTCAATCCGACTTTGTTGGGAATTGAATTATTTAGTTTCGCGATCGACTCGGGTTTGAGTCGTTCGTGTTTTATGTTTGTCAAACTTCACAGCCGTTCATCCGTTCATGCTCCGAGGGTTTCGTTGCTCGTTTAAAAGGCTCTCAATCAATTTGATATACTCCATATAGGTACACGTACTTTGATATATTATATTAACATCTTTTAACCTATTTTGAGCATTTATTTCTATGTATCGTAATACCAGTAAAAGCTGAATAGATTTTTTGTTTTTTGTATGAACGCGCTAATCTCTAAAACTATTGGAATGATATTTTTTATTGTAGACGGCGATGTAATATAACGCTATAGCTCTTAAGAGTTGAACAATTAATATACAAAACGTAGGTCAGAATGTCCCCTAGATAAAAACGAAGTAACTGTGTGGCTGACCAGGGGTATGGGAGACCGAGTTGAAAATGAAACGCGAGTGAAACAGCGGCTCAAAATTAGTCTATTAGAAATATCTTGAAAATGAATAGAGTATATTTTGTTTCCGCCTTTTTGTCTGTTTGCGTGACTGAATTTAACCCAAAGACGTCTTAATCTACTTTCAGGTATGTTGAATGCATAGGAAATATATAAATATTATTCTAAAATTCAAGGACTATATAAAAATACATTTGGTATTTTTAGAAATCAATGAAAAAATACTAAATTTTCAGTCATAAAATTTGAAAACAAATATATACGTGTACATACAGAAGTATAAATTTATGTATAGATAAAAACGAATAAATATGAGATCTTATTTTCTTAATTGGTTTTGAAATGGTCGTCCTAAACGTTAAATCGGCTAATCAAATTACGATTTGTTAGCGATATTAAAATGTTTAAGCGATTTTTCTACACACACAGTCGAAGTGAAGTGGAGAGCAAGTGCTTAATCTCTCAATGTCAGTATTAATTTACATCCAGTATCGTATTACCTTTGGAGAGTTTTATTTTTTTAAACTTTTCCCCGTAGACGCGAGGCAAAGGAAACACGTTTCCAAGGCTGGAATGAAACGTGAACGAAAAAAAATTAATCTTCGCGCGGGAAATTTGAAAAATCGAATGTCGCGGCTGCCGTGTCTTGTTAGAGAGATTGTGTTCTATTTTTAATTTACGTTCGATTTATAAACTGTCTACGACATTCTTTATTACATGCAAACAGTATGCATGTAAATTTACAATAGCTGTGTTTTATTGTTTAAATGCATATAGATATAATAAATATTATCTAATCTAATATTATAAAAAACGTGTACAGAAAAGACACAAATAAAGTTAACGGACTGATTTGACCGCGACGTGGAACGTTCAATATAGCAGAGGCTTCGATAAATGGGCATAAAATTGACGAAAATTATCTGTTCTTATAAACCTATAGAATCATTTATTGGTATATTGGAATAATTAAAGGCTCTCTTTTTCCTTTTTTATTGTTATTTTGATTTTTGTACTTAATCACTATAAACAATCTAACGATTTTAAGTTCGTTTAGTTTCAGCTTCAAGTGCTTTACAATAGCTGGAATACATTTTTTTTAATATCATATAGGCGGCAAACGAACATGCGGGTCACCTGTTGTTAAGCGATCACCGCCGTCCATAGACACTAGCAACCCCAGAGGAGTCGCAAGTCCGTTGCCATCCTGTGTTCGGGGGAATGGAGAGAAAGGGAGAGGAGAGGGGAGGGGAGATTGGTCTCCGGCGTTCTCACTGACCGAACGTAACGCAACAATGCAAGCACTAACTTCACGTCGGTTTTGAGGGTGTGAGTGGGTGGTGCTACTCCAGACGAACCGACCCATTCATGCTGAAAACCAATAATAGCTTCAGCGTGGCTCTACCACCTACCAACACAATTTTGGTAATTTAAAATAAAAATATTCACTGCCAGTTAGCATACAAATGATAGCAGGTAAAAAATTAATTTCGAAGCAATATTTTTTCATACAGAACCCTCGGATACAAATCCGCGGTACTTAAAACCCTATCGATATTATTCTCTTCGTTCATTTCTAACCAGTTAGGCGGTAGACGATGCTCAGCAGACCGGTTCACAATCCCGTAAGCCGCAAACCGATTTCCACCTAATGCTTTTAATTTTGTCCGAAGAAAGATACACCGATGATGACAGGAAGGCATAATCTGTATACCTTTAATATTCCCGGAATATTCTTGACAGATTTTGAGCACATTTTCTCATCGATTTTAAATATCAACAAATTTTGTATCAGACCCTGATGGAAAGTAGGTATAGTGCGATAAGAAAAACGAAGATTATAACAGATGACAATCACCACTGTCATGCTGTCCTGCAAGCCTCCGAGTTACTGGAGACACATTGCCTAAATCCGAATCACGAAAACGTATAATGAGCTACTGTTATTCCTAATATTACGTTACATTTCGATTCTGTATATTAATATTCTGAGAAAATTTGTGTGGATGGATGTGTTTGTTAATTTTTCAGAAACTACTAAACGGATTTTGATGGATCTTTGCGGTAATGTAGTCTGTAAATAAAACTATTAAGTGTGCTGCATAAACTATAAAGAGTTACCACAAGATAATATATGATATCATTGTATATATAGTTACAAACACAGACGAAGAAGATACTAGTTTAATAACAATTCAACTTCCTTCATCGAAAGAAAACACCCAAATGGATATAAATTTACATACAAAACCCAAAGCAAACAATTAGTACATGTTATTGACAAGACCGGAGGAGCGAGCGGCTACCGGGTACAAAAAAGCGAGGGTCCTCCGCCGCGCCGCCCCAAGGAGACCGCTCCTATATCACATTTATTTTATTTCAATTCGGTACGAATTTAATCCTTTTCCATTAATTAGTGACCGTATGATGTTGGGCCCCTTCGATCCCGAGCGGGTATTCGTTAATTTTTCTTCGGGCGCGTCACCCGCGGTGTCGACCACCTTTTCACTTCATAAACACAAAGAGATTAAACCATACCAAAATAGATTTTAGAAAAGCAATAGCACAACAGTCCCATAGACTTCCAGAATCATAAAAGACCAAATTTCAGGAATTCGGTATCTTAATTCTATTCACCCAATAGTTTCCTGATAATTTCTAAATCTAAATACTAGAAACTGTGACACACTGGTTGTCCCATGTTTCGGACTTAGTAAAACCAGTAACAGTTTTTCAGGTGTACAACAAAAGTTCTAAAGTATATTACCGATTTGTGTCAAAAGGTTATCAAATAATAATGCTAAATAATAAACCAGATCGAGTTTGTTGCCGGTTCTTCTCGATGGCTGGGTTGTTTTTCGAACCGGTGGTAGTTTTTGACGTTCATAAGTGCCTTATTAGGGCCTAAATTAAATAAAGTATTTTTGTATTTCAATAAATCGCATAAGAAGTTTCATGATAAACCAGGTATAGATAGCTATACTTTAATGGTCATATATTAAAGGTTGTTTTTTTTTTTTTTATATCAAAGGAGGCAAACGAACTGGTGGGTCACGTGATGTTAAGTGATCACCACCGTCCATAGACACTAGCGACATCAGGGACGTCGCACGTGCGTTGCCAGCCTGTATATGGGAGAAGGGGGAGGGGAAGGAAAGGGAAAGAAGGAAAGAGGAAGGGACGTGGGCCTCCGGCTCTCTCACCGACCGAACGAAACACAACAATGCAAGCACTGTTATTTCACGTCGGTTATCTGTGAGAGGGGTGGTACTACCCCGGAGGAGCCGACCTATTCATGCTGAAACCAAAGATAAGTTCAGCGGGGCTCTACCACCTACGCAAAAGGTGTGAGTATTACTTTCAAAACACTTATAAGTATCTCACCGATAAGAGATTGATAGATATAGGCTTTGAGTTAGCAATGAGCATAAAACTTTTTCTTATGCTTACCTGAATAGCTAACACCCTCGAATTGAAACTCTGAAGCTAAGTATATATAAGTGTGTTCTGGCAATTGCCACAATTTAATTGAATATCAGAGTATTAAATGAAATGTAATTAATTTCCCTTATATAGTATATATATATCTTAGTTCATTACCAAAACAAAAGTAACTGTTCATAGAAGTCAAAATACATAAATGTTAAGCCAAAATTTATAAACCTCCCAGTGTAAGTTGATACGCATTCACATTTAGGTATAACGCCCACGCGGACCAATAAACTTTTGACGCTACGTAATTGGAGTTAATGTGGAACGACCAATTATTATGATACATATATGCGAGATCGGATCATGATAATAAACCGAGTTATTTCAATGAGTTATTAAAAAAAAACCCACATATCCGTTGTCTAAAATAAAGAATTCGTTTTAACAATAATTAAGGTGAAAAGGTTCGTTCACACGACAATGTAACGTTAGGGGAACGGTAAATGAGAAGTGAACCGCGCGTACAGTTTACTCGCTTGGTTTAATTTATTTACACAAAATCTCTTTCACGCTCTTTGGCCCTAGAGTAGTCAATTGTCTGTGTTCTAAAAGTGCTGTGAAAAAAAACCAAAGTAGTACTGAGTAAAATCAAAAATCTTAGTATACACTTTTACTTTGACACAATATAGCTATTATATTTTCGCAGATGTTTTTTTTTTTTCATTTTATTTAGATTTTGACACTTACGTCGAACGTTTGCGGTTCTATATATCAATTAGCGATATCGTTCAGTGTTCGCAACATACAAAGGTTTTTTTTTTTCGAATTGACTACGTTATTGGCCTTACTGGCCTTCACAGCTTCACCGGACTACTAAGGCGAGCGCTTAAGGCACTCCGCCGATTTTGTTTAGGTAACATGCTCAAGGGTGTATGGCACCACCTCGGCTTGGGCTTTTACCGAAGAAAAACCCGATCTGACCTTGCTAAACTATTCTAAGCTAATCGTACATGTATTCATTTTTGAATTATGCAATTAAAAATAGCATGATTCAAAAACATCATCTAAATAGGAAAGAAGGATACGAAGGCTTATTATGTGTTTGTGAGTAAGCACGAATAGTCCTTTTCTACGAGGTGCGTTACGTAACGTATAAACAGACTTGGAATCGGTGAGAGCCGTTACAGACGAGCGACCGGACCCGCTGCGTTATCTAGCAAACCGCTCGAGAATAATGTTTGTGCGTTTAACATAAAACGTTATTGTAAATTAATTGCGGTTTGAAAGTGCTCTTCATTATGCCCTTTCACACGTTATATAGAAAGTTTTTTTCATAGAATTTACCTTTTGCTAACGATTCCGTTTGCGTTAAGTAGAACGGAAAATAAAACAAGAATTCATATATTGTTTTTTAATTTAAAATTTGTAATTATCTGAATAAATTATGCTTAGACAACAATGGTCCACAAAAACAAATTATATACATTAGTAGTAGTTTAAAAAATTAAATTAAATAACTAAAATTAATGTGCTTTTATACAAATGAATATGAAATAGGATGAAAAGATGAACATCCCAATATTATATGACAACAGATATCCAGTGTTTCATGAAAGGACTGTCGTACATGTTTGCCATTGTTCTCATTATATTATTGGGACTATCACAAAGTCTACCCAGGATGGATGCTATTCTCTTACGGATTATAGCATAGAAATCATCAACCCTAGTATTTGCAAACATCCCGGAAGCGCTACAAAATCGTGGTAATTCCAATAACATTCTAAAAATATTATTATATTGGACACGCAATGCATTAATAGTCCTCTTACTGAAGTTGATCCATAGGCTGCTCGTGTAAAATGAAATAAAGAAAATGGTTGAACCATTGATTTAAATAAATGCTAGAGAATTTGTATTCTATGAAAGTATAACTAATTAATGCAGTGAAAAGCTTTATGATAGGTATGTGGTCCTTAATTAATTTTGAAATTCAGAGTACAAGTGAAAAGATTCCTTAAAATTACTGTTTTTAACACATACGTTCATTTTTGGATCTTCGCCTTAACGGAATTCACTTGTCTAGCCGTCGTCGTATTTCGGCAGACTCAGCAAACTTGATTAAATACGTTCTCCAAGCCTACGATTTATTTACTTCTCATATTTCAAATTATAATAAAAACTCCGAATTAAAAACACTATGTCAATTAGAACAAAAATAGATTACTTCGATTAGAATACATATCTACCCATAATATTCATTCAGTTTCTATGATTAATAATATATTTCTTAATTAACATTAAAAAACAGCTTTCTTGTGCGGATACACAATAAATTACGAAACTTTTGTAGATTTTTAAGCTGCACAAGATAGCACAAGTATGTTAACGTGTGACAGGTGATAGACGAATTTTAACAATTAAAATTGAATAACAACTTTTTTCTGATAAAACACGTCATATGTAGCCCGTATGGCTCATCATATATTCGGAATGCCTTTCCGATTACTCAAAACATCCGAGTACGGACTGATTCAGACGTGACTCGATGAAATCGGTGCCAATATTTCGTTGTCAGTTTCTACTGTCTAGCGTCCAATAGACATCATGCATTTCATCTTTGAAAATAAAATAAATATGACGTAGATACTTAGAAGCCAAATTAAATTAAACGCGCCGTCTTTCTCCTGTCCGTGTGTAGTGGCTTTTATTTGACATTTTGTTACTTATATTTTATTTCTTTGAATTGTTAATATTTTCAATTTAAATATCTAAAATTTATACAGTATAGTCCAAGAGCCTTTACGTACGAAATATACAAAATCCTTATATTCTATATCAATATCCATTCCTTCAATATACTTTTGTGTTAAATATACACATACACTTCGTATGTTGTTTGTCAAAGCTAATCTCGTAAACGGTTCAACTAATTTTGACGTCACTACTACTCTCAAAAAGGGAACTTACATAGGTAATACATCACTAAGCTTTTTCATATTGATCTTAAATAAAATAAAAATTAAAGGCGTACTAAATTAAGAAAACCATTTTGATCGGAGTAAAGTCGTGCACACTAACCAGTTAAATATACATATATAACAAATACATTCACCCATAACTTTGTATAACTTCATACCAATGACTTATAAAGAAACAAAATTGAAAACTAACGTAATTTATAAATTAATTATAATTGTAATGAAAAAAAATCAAAAATACAAACTGTCTTTGGCTACGAAAAAATTGAACATAGCAAAGAAACTGCAAAGCACAAATGAATCTAATTGAATTAGTTAAGAGACAATGGTGTAATGAAAACAGTAGGCTTCGATGAGCAGCCTCCGATCACGGCCGACTACCTTAACTCCTGTCCATTCATTTGAATTAATCAATCAATTGTTCTTGTTTAATAAATTCTAAACTGTGGCGAAATTCCAACAGCGGCTTCGATTTTTAAATCGTCAGCAGAAATTATGAGAAATTTTATTTTATGATTGGCAACTAATCTTATAGTATATTCCTGCCATTGTCGTGTAGATATTAATATTACAAGTTTCTAGCGATCATTTAATGAACCAACAAGACGGTGGTCTTCTTGTTAGAACTTTCAAGAAAGTTCTGGATAGTGAGTATCCATGCGCCATGTAATTCCTCATCCACTTCCCTGATGCACAATACCCAAATTATATTACGTAAAACAATATTACAAGAATGTCAAGTAACAAAGTTATGAATAATTTGTAAGATCCACTACATGACATTTCAAGATCCCGCCAAAAACTCCAATCAAAGAAAATATAAGACGAATATTGAAGGTTATATTATTCTGTTGTTGAATATCTGTTGTCCGTTATTATTATTGGAAATTATAACGTTCAGATGATGTTATAGCAATGTGCTAAAAAGCAAGTTTTATACAATAACCAAAAGGTGTCAAAGAGAGAAAATTATATACATTTTATTATCCTCTCATTGCTACAAAAAAGCACAGTTATTGTAAAATAGCACAACGCAATTCGTTAATTTTATCTGTAGTTGTTAGGTCGTCTCAAATCACGCGTTATCAAAATGGCGGTCAATGGAGTTGTTAGCATCGGTAATTTTCTGTAAACCATTTTGAGTCTAAAATAATTTAGGATAATAAATATGTAATCTGTATCGAGAAAATCCTTAAAAATCAACTTCATTTGTTGCATTTGTATAGATAAAATTAATCTTGTAACAGAGATCTAATTCGAAGAAACGTAAAACTCCGTAATATCTCATTGAATCATTAACCACAGTTACCGTTGTTCTAATTGCAGCCTCCGTGAGAGGCGCACAATTACCGAAATTACTTTAAACTTAATCTATTGCTCAAACAACGAGTAGTTTTTTTTTATATTTTAAATCAGATGCCTCCGATAGATAAGGCTTTGTTCCATTCGGAATGTCGGCGGCGTTCGTTATAATTGTTCTCTTATTTGAGTCTAGCCGAGTGTGGACGGAGCCATTATAACTGTTTTCTTAGTTTGTAAATTTCTTAAATTAATTTCTATGAATCGAGACGATGGAAAGCACGCGTTTACCAGAGAGCGGGATGCGCCATCGCGTCACAGATACTGAAAGACATTATAAAAACTTTATTTATAACGGTTATATTTTTAACGTTATTAGATTAATTAGATAATAGGTAAAGCTATAAAAGTTCAGCACCTTTTTCTCATCTGTTTTCAACAGATTTTCTTAATTTTTTTTCTTTGGTTTGACGTTTCTTTTCTTCTCTCTTTGGGTAGGATATTTCACAATTAATCAGATAGAGTGTTGTCAATATGCTATATATATATTATAATAGAAGGAATCGGTCGATGCGGAAGACAGACTTATACTTGACTAATGTCTTTTATTAGATGCGAAGTTGTTGTCTAGCAGGTTATAACCATAGCTGGTATACTCCCAAATCTCCCATTTCTTCAAGCTGTCCCATCACAGACAGAGAGCAATTTATCAACGCCTATGCGTAGTTATTTTTATTCTCAATATTAGTGTTCTGACAAACAGCGTCATTGAGACGAATTTCGCACGTTTAAAGTCGTGTCATTTCAAACGACGGCAATTATGTTATTGTCTGTCGTAAAAGATGCAATAGTCGAAGATTTAGGACCGGTGGAGACTCCACAAACTTGAGTCCTGAGTAAAACAATGAATTTTTCTGAATTCGTTTGTTTTATTACAAATCTCAGTTAATTCATATTAATACTATTGGATACTAACGAAAGTTGAGTGTGGAAACATTGGGAGCAAATCTAAATGATTTTTTTTCGCAATGACTACGGGGTCTATGGTCTATGGGTCAATACCAGCAAGGTCTTAACAGCTTCACCGGACTAAAATCTAAATGATATGAATCAGCTCTATGAGATTTATAAACTAAGACAGTTTTAGCAATCACATTGAAAGTTCATATCAGGGATTTGTTGTATTATTTCAGAATTAACATTAATGTTCTGATTTCTAATGTAGTTCGGTTGTACGCAATAATCAAACTATATTACGTAAAACACCACCAAAATATAAAGCCAAATAACACAAGATTATGAATAAAATATAAATGCCACTACATGAAAAACTAAGATCCCGCTAAAAACTCCTAAAATGGTTATAATTGCCGCCATTTTATTAAAGAGTGTTCGAATACATACACGAAATAAACAAAGTTCAAGCATGAAGTATTGTTATAAAAATAAATATATACGGATGTGGTACTTTTTAATTGTTTTTTTATTTATTTATTTTTATGCGTGCTTACCGCGTTATTGACGAAGCGTGTTGAAACGTTCTTAACTAACTGTATAGTTACGATACAAGACATTTTAATTAAGAATTGCTTTCGTAATTCATAATTACATGAATACTTTCAAATTTCTAGTTGTAAACTATGAGATTATTCGGTCGGTAATATGTTGTCGGATGTTTGTTATTCAGTTTTCATAGCTCTAATTATAATTATTGTCTAAATCATGATAATTCGAAAGTTTACCTTAAAATTATCCATTTGCGTTCTTGAATCGAAAATATTGTGAAACTAAATCATAATTAGATCTTGTTAAATATGTTTGCATATCTCGGACTGTTTTAGACAAGTAATCAAACATTAAACAAATGTTATACAATCTTGATGGAAGTATATTGTTGCAAAAATAAATATTGACACTGGCGAATGTGCAGATGGCGCCATACTACGGTAAATGCATTTTAAAAACATCGAACACTATGTATTATCCTTTTTTAACTATAACCAACATTTGCTTATAGTCTACTAGTGAAAGAAACAAACAGATATTTATAAAAATGATTAAAATGTATTTTACTACTTATTTCTGGCCAGCTGCAACATTTTTTTTTTACATCTGAAAAGTACAATCACTTTAAATTAACGTTCTTATGATATGTATAGATTTGGATCAGTTACCTAATTATCTTTACCATGGTTGAGTGTCTAGGAACAGTCAATATTTATTAAAACTCACCTTTCTAGTCATTTCCATCGTCCGACACAGTGAAAGGCGGTTATCTATCTAATAAAAAAATCATCGACTTACCGGTAATCGTAAACATAATCTCGAACGGAATGGATATTCATTAGAAAAACTCTCCCCCATTAATCCCGAGGATCTTTGATTTTCATCGAGAAATCGTTACGTTGTAAATGCGTATACGTATACGCCGATACGCAATCTTTAAGCTGACTGCACAACTGCACACGATTACTTGCGACTTTAAATCGCAATTATAAAAAAACGTTAATTGCTTTGTAATTGTTGCCAATGGCTGTCAATTTTATTACTGAGTTGTTAATTATCTATATATTCATGTATCCACATCCAATGTTAAGATACATTTCGGGGTATAAGGGGTGTCGAGTAACATCTTAAGACTTGAGACCGCCAAGCCAACCTCACCTGCATGTGGTGCACCCTGCTGATCAACGAACGAGGCAATGGCGATAGCGGGTTGGTAGGGTTATACAGCCCGACTGGGTCGCAACCACCATGTATATGGCGAAAAAGCCCGTCATAGTGACTCGCTTTTGCGCGTCGCGTTTTGGGATCAGCCTGTGCATATCCAGTACCGGGTGACTCTCGTCATTATGGCCGGCATGACAGTGGCGACCGACGATGGATGATCTGTCTGGCGGTGGTCGCCACTGTTCTTGGATTGTACTATGCTTACCATCAGGCATAGTGCAGTCACTTTGTCGTGCTTCAATAAAATAAAAAAAAAAAACATATTACATTTGAGAGATAGCAAATAAGTCATTCTCATTGGTTTGGATATAGTGCATTATCCTTGAATCTTTGGAGTTACCAGCCTTAAATTGAAAATTTGTCGCCAAACGGTGTATTGTGTGTTTACTGAATTAGAAGACATCATCATTTACCATTAAATGAAATTCTGGCCGAACGCTAAGTCTAAGGATGTATAAAAAACAAACATAATTTTCGAAAGTATAACTTTCTTCATTATCGCGTATTATAAATATTAACTAGAGAAATATATAAACCGCCATAAAGGCGATAACGTCATTCAAAAATCCGTACTAAAATAGTAAATAGTTAAATTAAATCACCAAAAAAATATATATATATATATATAAAATGATAAATCAATTTAAAAAACCCAATAGGACCAAGAGTCTGCAGAATAGAAAGACCAGGGAAATACCTTTTAAATACGCAATTAGACAATGCTTTTCAGATGGGGAATTTTTGACTAAATCTATACATGTGACAAAAATGTGAGTTTTTGGCGGGATCTTAGTCTGTCATGTAGTGGATTTTATATTTTATTCATAATCTTGTGTTATTGGACTCTATATTTTGTAAAATTGGTGGTGTTTTACGTAATATATTTAGTTTATTGTGCATAAGTGAAGTGGATGGAACATAATACCACGGAGCATGAAATTCTGAGATGCCACAAAAACTCCCAGGAAGGTTCTCACAAGGGATCCACCGTCTTGTAAGAATATTGAGAGAAAAGTAGATAAGTTATCGGATTTAGTACTTTATTAGACACTGTTTTGTACATCGGTTTCTACGCGGACGGAGTCGCGGGGACAGCCAGTGTTTATATACGATCAGAGAATTGGCTGCAGCACGTTTGTAGTCAGCCTAATGTGACTGGAGGCGATGGTGTAATAATACCATAGACACGGTGATCCTATCTGTGCACACGGGCGTCACGTCACGCGTGCACGCATACAGACGGGCGATCCGACGCTTTTAGCTTTCCTTTGACTAATGACTCATTAGTGAATTTTGTGCGCAGGCGCCGGCTATATCTTCGAGGCAATAAACTACGTTTTTTTATAGATTATTTGTAATTTAAAGAAGATAATGTAAATATGTTGTATCGTTGTTTAATTTCGCAGTATCTGTGGACTTTATTATTATCATGAGAATTCTCGTTAACGGGGCCGACTAAGGAATTTAAAATTTGATCTAGTTTTGTAGTAGTTGTGATTGAATGGATTGTTAACCGACGGTCGTCGGATTGAGACTTGATATATTCCGTTTTTTTTTGTAGCAAGATCTTATTTGCAAATGTCATAAATAAGCCTGGAGACGAATTACAAGATTGCTTGATAAACTAATTGGAATACTTAAAGCGATCTTAATATTTTAATCGACAAAGATAATAATTCGCTTTGACATATTCGACGAGTTGTATAAAAATGTGACAATTGGCAACTAGATTATAAATTCGATATTACGTTACATATCTCGTCTATTGGCTCTACATAGCAGCTGAATGTCACTATTTTCAAAGTTAAAACGTCTTTAACCACGCTGATTGATTTTTGGCAGGAGAAAAACTTATGGGTAATCACGTCAGCCATATGCTAATAAAGCGTTACCGAAATGCTCGTGATGTACGATGTACGTTTCGTTCTCGTTAGATTAACGATGTGTATAACAGCAACCTGTATACATATATCTGTATTGAGCTTCTAGAGCCCATTATACGTTTGATAAATTAATAATAATAATAAAATATGAATATCTCAACTCACCAATAGATAACGCTAGAATATATTTTATTTTTGTTAAGTCGCGAGCGGTTTCGAATACCATATAAATGATTTCGATTTGAGTTCAAACGCCGGCTTCTATCGCCAATGGGTTGATGATACAATATGTCAGGTTTGAACGCATTGTTTCAGTAATCAGATGGTCATTTCCCACATAGCGTTTGTTTTACGTTCGAGGCCACTTCCCTCGTATTCAGAGCTAGCCCATTCATTGGTTATCATTGCGATCAGCGGATGTGCCTCCATTGGGCTTGATTAATGGGAGATATATAATTAAAACTGATAAACCTCTGTTCCGACATTACTTACGCTGGTGGAGAAAGTATTTGTTCTTTATTTGACAAACAAGTAGCGTATCTGGCTCAGAAGGAGGCAAACACTCAACAGTCATGCACATTAAGATTACATCTTTGAAATCTATTTTCGTAAGTATGTACAGAGATACATTCGAACGATGTGACTTATGAAAAAAAATTGAGTCGTCACGTGACGCCTGGCAGATGTGAAACTTCGAAATTTTTTGAATCAAACGAATCTCAAATTACACTATAGGCATGCGAGCTCAATACGTTAAGAGAGATTCCGCATGGCATTGCGTCGCCACGCCAACAACCAGGTTTGCCCGTGCCTATAGATATTTCACATCGAAAGTTGATTTTATTCTACATAAGCTACAGTATGAAATAATATACCTATAACATACCAAGATACTCAAAGCATGCTGAATAACAAAGTAGAAAATCTAGTAAACTCGTGTTAGACCAAATCACAACCACCGGGCATGTGATGATAATTTTTCTCATTAAAAAAATCTTAAATTTACCAATAAATAAGATAAATTATTAGTATAGAAAGTGAAGAGTGATTCTCCAGTTGCCGTCGAATCAATCAATTTTTTTTTATAATTTTTGAGAACACATTCTTCCAAATGGCATTGAGAACACAGTCTTACAAATGGCACGCTTCACGTTGTGATAACTAATCAGTTGGTATAATATCCAGATACACAATATTTAGGCAAAGAACTACTAGGCCTTACTAGCACTAAGCTATAACTTCTTTCATATGGCATTACATTTAATTGCTTTTTGCTTCTTTACAGAGAGCCACATTGGCAGAGAAGGAGGTGACCACACTCAAAGAACAGTTAGCTTCAACGAGCCCGACCCCTTTCCAAGCGACAGTCCCAAAAACAAATGGATCACATTTAGAAACGACAAGGGACCAAGCCACAGAGACCAGGATAGGCAGGTACAGTCCCGACATCAAAGGAGAGAAAGCACAAGAGATTGATGAAGAAGTAGATAAGATGGAGATGGCTGCAACCGGCAGGAGTAATAGCAATTCGTCTAGAAGCAGTCCAGTTGTACAAAGTGGCAGTTTGGAAAATGAATTAGCTGCTAAAGAAAAAGAGGTAAGTTCTGAAGTTAAACTTAAAAGAATCAAAATCGGAAGTTCTCAGCTCCCAGAGCATGACTTAGAGTTAAGGTACTTGGAGAATTATTTTTAATTTTAGGGTCTTGGCCAAAAAACTAGCCATTGTAAAAAAAACCTAGCACCGTACAAAATGTAGTAATTTGATTTGACTATGGTTCTATATGTATTTTCTTTATCTCTATCGTATTTCATTATTGCAAAACAATGAATTTGACGCAAGATGCAAAATGTAGCCTACAGTTGTTAGAAAGAGATATAACATCCAAAATTAATTTATAACGAATTCCATCAATAACATGACACTATTTTTATATTGATATATCGATTAATTTATTAGCTCCCCGCACCCCTCCGGTCCCCCATCAATAAAGTAAAGTTATAATACTGAGGTCAGTCGGTTAAATGGTTAGAAAATTGTCAGTTAAAGGATGCAATAGCCTTGCGGTTAACAGGGCATGCGCGGGCGCAAGTCATCTCGTATCGAATGTAACGTACGATCAATAAATCAATTACATGTGCGGGGGCATCGCTGAATTGGATTTGACAGTTGGCTAGATCTAGGGATGTCTAGGTATTTTATCGACGTTTACATTTCAATTTTTATCGTCTCGACTATTTTTGTGGTTATGTGAAGGTTTTTTTTATATATTCATTCATATAAACGAAATAATAATACATATATAAAACTAGCCTCCGCCCGCGACTTCGTTCGCGTGGACATAGTTAATTTCGACTAATTAATATGCAGCGAAAGCTCTCAAAAGGAAAAAACACCCCGATTTTTAAACATTCTTCATTGTTGCTCCGCTCCTATTGGTCTTAGCGTGATGATATATAGCCTATAACCATCCTCGATAAATGAGCTATATAACAATGAAAGATTTTTCAAATCGGATCAGTAGTTCCTGAGATTATCCCTACAACGTCACAATTCACAATGTCACAAATTTTACCTCTTTATAATATTGGTATAGGTGAAGGGCAGAGTAGAAGTTCAAGTGAATTTTACTTCAATTCTCTTAAAATATTAAGAATTTATACCACACACGCATACAATGCTTCTTATATTAAACGATTACTGATGCTTATGTAAAACCAAGCTTGAAAGTACCGCAATTTTGAAGTCAGTCAAAATATGTTGCTACTCAACTACTAACAGTACAACAACTAACAGTGTATATTGCCAACCACACCGTTTAAACCAGGTTACAGTAACGCAAGCACTAGGCCTTTACGGAAGAAATTGGTATGGCATTGGTGCTACCGCAGTCGAGCTTAACTCACACAAATAAATATTATTCCAGATTTATAATGGATTTAAAAAACCAATACATATTTATTAAACGTAATACAGTGGTGGTGGTGGTCTCTAGTCGTTTGATCGGTGGAATATCAAATGGTGTCCATAAGTCCGAACTCCGGCATATACTAACGGATTTTTCAGAGTTCGTATGCATTTAAATGTGTAACAGTATCGGCTGATGATGAAGGAAAACATCGTGAGGAAACTTGAACCTAAGAAATGTTCTTGTAGTAACTACTATATGTGGGAAGACATAGAACTATGGATTTCTCAAAGTTTGAAATTGCCAATACGTCGTAAGCTGGCGTGGTAACTATGTCCATACCTTCCTTTTGGAAAAGGCCTAAGACTCTGCAGTGGATCGCTTACAGACTGACCATGATGATGGTGAAATGAAATAATAGGAAAACTAAATGTAAACTCAACGATATGTTTATAAAAGAATGACGTCGATAAAATAATCTACGATTAAATTCGGCTCAACGAATTTATCGACAATCATTTTACTGTAAAATCGGTTGAGGACCACACTAGTGAAGGGAAACAGGATACGTTCAATGAAATGATTGATCGACACCGAACGAACGGTAATCCTTGCACTAAATAAATATCACATTTATGAACTACTAGCCGTTTCACGCGGCATGTCTCGTTTAGTTTTGTATTTCTAGTGTACTTAATTTTAGAAATAGTATAAGTACATTGGGAGTTTTTTGAATTATTGATCAATAAAGTATTAGGCCTGTGTCTGATACACGTCGCAAGCGTAATACGGCCGGACATACTAACTAGCGTGTCATGACACGAAATGATAAATTTATCTCCTACAAAAATACTGATCAACGCGCCTAAAGAAGTTTTCACTTCAAAAAAGCTATTTCAATACATTTCAGTTTTGTATTGTTTATATTTGGCTCTTTTTGATGATGAGTTTGCCGACAACTGACCTAGAATATACTGATATATCAACTCTCGTCAAAAAAGCACCGCTCGATCTGAAAATATCTGGCAATACTTCGATAAACTACGGACATTTCTCAGCCCTACGTCCTCATAGATACACGTGGTAAATCGATTTATTTTATGTTTTCTATGTTAATTAGAATTGGCAAGCGATCACAGTGGCCGGCTAATTCCAATTAGTGTTGTGCCAACTCGACGACGTCGTGTCGACTTTGATATGATAAGTTTTTTCCGTGACTTTTAAGTGAAGAGTCTTGTATGAATGTATGTCGGGTGTTAATTGAGATTCGATGTTTGACTGACCGTGTCACGGCTTGTTTCGAGTTTACAGCTATTTTGAACTGAATTTATAGGCGATAGACCTTATTTTAAATCGATCGTCATTTGTACTGTTTAATGACGTAATTTTTTCTTTTGACAGTATTTGTTCTGATTTTTTTTATATCATAGGAGGCAAACGAACAGATGGGTCACCTGATGTTAAGTGATCACCACCGTCCATAGACACTTGCAACACCAGGGGAGTCACAAGTGCGTTGCCAGCCTGTGTTTTGGAGGAGGGCGGGGGGGACAGGAAGGGAAGGAGAAAGGGGAAGGGGAGGGTACGTGGGTCTCCGGCTCTCTCACTGACCGAACGAAACGCAACAATGCAAGCACTGTTACTTCACGTCGGTTTTCTGTGAGAGGGTGGTGGTTCCCCGAACGAGCTGACCCATTCGTGCTGAAAACAATAATAGCTTCAGCTTGGCTCTACCACTACAAAATATTATACTGGTTAAATTGTTTCTACTTTTTTAATGTTTAGATTCTTTGTGATTATAATGTTACATATTTTAGTATTCATTATAGGGTATTTTTTACATAATTTAGGCGCGTTTTTGCTCATACTGTTTGAGTAAATCAATGATTCACACAGCACGTACATACGCATTTCTAACCGACTTCAAAAAAAGGAGAAGGTTCTCAATTCGACTGTATTTTTTGTTTCTGCTTACTTAGAAATAACAAAATGATCTTTAGATATACTAAAAATGTATTTAAATACGTATAGTTAATTACCTTGAATGGTTAAATGGATTTAATTCGCAGTATACCATACCCAGGAACAGTCCATGCTAAAGTTCGCCCGCTTAGGTAACTTAGGTAAATTAGTGCCTATCGTGCTAGCCACAAAGCCAGATAAGACCTTCTGGGCAATAGCGTTAATAATTTGGAAAAAAATACATAGTTGATCATATAAATGCAACGTATATCAGTTTAATCTGAGATTAGATAAATAGAGAGATAAATATAGAAGAGATGAGAATAAATATCATCATAATTTAACAACGCAAAATACCCATAAATGTAATTTAGTAAATTTGATGGGCTGAAGATAATTAATTAGTTTTAATAAGATGTCTTTACCCGTGTTTGGTTAACTTTAAAAATAACTGTAAAAAATAATAATAAAGCATATTATTTCTATAACAATAAACAGACTTTTATGTATACATAGAGTAAGGGGGCATCCATAAATTACGTGAGGTGTTTTTTTTTTAATTTTTTGCCCCTCCCTCATCCCCCAATCTCACGTGAGATTTTTCAGAATGTTAGTTTCTTACGTAAACGCGTTGGATTGTTATTGTAAAAAGCAAAAAACAAATTTGCTTTGTGCTTTTATATGGACCAAAATAGTATACTTAATTTTTTTTGTTTTAATCAGAAAAAAAAATTGCGTGATATTTGCCGAGACCCTCCTCTCTCCAACGTAAGATTAGATAAGATGTGACTCGACCCCCTTCCCCCCTTAAATACCTCACATAAGTTATGGACGCCCCCTAATGGGGGCTCCATTTATGAAACGATTTCGGATCTATTAAATAAAACTTAACCTTTCTTAGTGAAGAAAAATATCAATATCCTACCGCAATAAGACTGTCGCATATTTTCTAAAACTCTTTCTATCTATTTACATGTTAAAAACTGGAAATCTTCTGCCTATAATCGTTCGGTGTGTTCCGGCAGTTGCATTTAAAAGTCTTTCCTTCCTTCCTTCCATCCTTTATATGTAAAACTGAATATCGATAGGTATATAGATTTGAGATAAAAAACCTTCAACGCGGTTCAAGGTTTATGAAAGTAAAAATTTTATTATAATTTTCATAACAAAATATCTTGCATTGCTTTTTATCTGCAGTAGATAAAATTCCCATTTAATTATCTCTTTAGACTTTGCATTTTCAAACAAGTTAAAGTCACCTCTCAACTCTATTGATCTCAATTAGTGTTGAGCTCGAAGTTATTGAAATTAATTGAAAATATCGATAATATTGATTGATCGATACGTGGGCGTCACTCGATTCATTAAGGCAATGCGTTTCGATGCACTGCGTTGCGTGATGCGTCACTTTAGATTACGGTTGTCGGTTATAAAAAAATGAATGTAAAAATTGTAAATGTAAAAATTAGTTCATTAGTGAATCCTGTAACGGGCCTGAGCTATTCAGAAGATTCAAATTCACCAAGTTTAAGTCTAATAATTTTAAGATTTCGGTCGATTTGACTTCACCTCTCTGCGAATTTAGTCATTTCAAATGGAATGCTAGATTTTTTTTAATGTTAAGTAATAAAAAGTAGATATTGTAGCAATCAATTAAATAAGTAAACCTAAAAAGAAATAAAAAATCACGATTACATATAAAATAGCTCATGCAAATGAAATGGCACTTCTGAAAAACGTATCCCGGGATTATTTACAAAGACGGGCCTGTAACAAGTAGATCCATTCAAGCGCAGTCTATTCAGTCGTGAATCATTAGTACATTGAATCGCCGAATTTAAGGCATGCAAGGGAGAGCCAGAAAGTGCATCGTATTGTGCGCTCCTATTCAGCTTTCGGGCCGCTTTACTGCAATTTTTGTTTATATATGTAAATGACTCGCTTTTGACAGAGGATTTGCTTGTTTTTCAGGTAAATAAATATATTAACCAACCTCTGATTGAATACATCTGAGTTTGCGTAATTGTCAAATCAGTCATCTAATCTAACATTTTCCGCGTAAATAGTATTGTATTCCGATCTTTGTATGAAGTCGCTGCTCCAGGGCATTACAAATCTTTGTGATTGATACATAAAAAAAAACAATACAAATTTATAAATAAAACTAAGTTATTAATTATTTTACTTCGTAATAGAATAGATCAGAAAAATTATACGACCACTTCTACATTACAAATATTCACTAAAACTATTCTATAGTATTTTATTTTCACTAGATTTCAACCGCGACTCCGTTTACGTGAAAATTCTTTTAAATAATACGTACGCTTACCCCCCTTTTGAAACCTTCTGTATTGTTGCTCCGCTCCTATTGGTCTTAGCGTGATGATATTACCTAGGCTTCCTTGATAAATGAGCTATCTAACCCTGAAAGATTTTTTCCAATTCTTCAGCTTTATAATATTAGTATAAATAGGTGTAAGTTGTATCACAACCCAGTTTGAATGGATGGATTCTGCCTTGTCATAAAAAATCTTTAGAAAGTTCTAAGTTCTTGGAGGTGGTAGACCCACGCTGAAACAATAACTGGTTTCAGCAGGACTGGGTCCGCTCGTCCGGTGTAGTATCACCCTCTCACAGGAAACCGACGTTAAATAACAGTGCTTGCATTGTTGCGTTTCATTTGGCCAAGAGAGCGCTGGAGGCTCATTTCCCCTTCTCTCCCCTCCCATGTTCTCTCCACATCCCGTTTTCCCCATTTCCCTAAAACACAGGCTGGCAACGCACTTGCGACTCCTCTGGTGTTGCTGGTGTCTATGGACGGCGGTGATCGCTTAACATCAGGTGACCAGCCTGTTGGTTTGTCTTCTATATGATATTAAAAAAAATAACAAGACGGCCACCATCTTGTTAGTTCATTGAAATGATCACAGAAAACTTATATGTCATCACTACCTACACGACAATGGCACTAATAATCTACTAGGAGATTGGTTGCTAAAAATAAAATAAACAGGTAATAAATAACTATTTAAAGTCACGATATAGATATATAGAATATAATACTTACCACAGATCATTGTTTCGTATTACTAAATTTGTTTTTTTTCCGAAAATCGTAATTTTAACTAAACACCAACGGAAGTCAACAAATAATTTTAAGAAAACAGTGTTAATTTAACGGAATGACTTCGTCGGCCATATTTATTCGCCTGTTTATTGAGTTTTAATTTCAACAATGTATACATTTTTTGTAACTTTCCCTTTTCCCTCAACCAATTATTGGGATCAAAAGCTAAATTTCCTTGTAACTCCACCAACAATGCCTCTGAATCAGTATCTGTGAATACATTCGGTTTTTTTTTTAACATTTCTAATAACTCGTTACATAAAGACCGTTCCATTCATGCCTCTGAATCTGTTTCGAAGTTTTCAACCCTATTGGGAGTTTTGAAAGTTTTCGGGATTTCTTTTTCATTCGTTTCTCCTTTCAATTTTAATTAACTGAGAGGTAAAGGGTCGCGGTCTATGTTATTTCTTTCTGATGACATTTCCGATAAACGATTCTGATTTGTTACGCAAACTTTTCCCGCTTTTGTATTTGATTGCTTTCAAATTGGTTTTTAATCATTTCTTTACAGTATATAACTAGGGTTGGAGTTTTTGACGGGAATGTGATGTGGATTTTATATTTTACTAGCAGACCTTTCGGACGTTATCCTGCCTTGATAATAAAAAATCTTGACAAATTATACACCTAAAGCTTCCTCAAGGATCACTTTATTCAATGGTGAAAACCGAATAAAAGTCTGATCAGTAGTTTTTGAGTTTACCGCGAGCAGACAGTCAGACGTGGCAGAGGTCTTATAATGTGTAGTGATTCATAATCTTATGTTATTAAACTCTATACGCTATTAACTCTATTACGCCCTTTTGTAATATTGGTGGTGTTTTATAGTTCGGTCTGTAATCATCATCATTATTACCCTTATTCCACCTAACTAGGGTCGGCACAACATGTTTTCTTTTTCCATTGTCTCCTGTCAGATGATGATATTGAGTTGACTCAATATCCACTTCTTTTACAGACATATCATTTTTCACACAGTCCATTCATACCTTTTTTGGTCTTCCTCTATTCGTATATCCGTCCACCATCATACTCAACACTTTTCTAGTTATATGGTTTTCCGATTACTCCTCGGTTTGTAATATAGTTTGGTTATTGTGCATTAGTGAAGTGGATAGAAAACAACATCATGGAGCATGGATTCTGACCTATCACAAAGACTCCCAGGTAAGTTCTAACAAGACGGCCACCAAGTTAGTTCATTGAAATGATCGCAAGAACTTGTAATATTACCTCCTTGACAATTAGTGATAATTTAATAGAAAATTGGTGTCCGAAATTAAAATACAATAAGGAAGTACAAATATAAAGCAATCTAAGTTTGTGATCGTCAGCTGTCGGATCGCTAGAAACAATCGATATATGTTTAAACTTTCTTTACGATAGTCGTCGTAATGTGTTTTGGCATGCATTGCTATATAAATTAGAAGGTAGCCAGAACATTAACGCTCCAGTTGAAGATATTTATCGCTTCGACTGTTATTCGAGTGTTTTATGACTGAGTTAATGTTGTATTGGCATTTAAACATCTAAGAGTCGATAATAATTAGATATTAGACGGAGTTTTTAGAATTTATTTATGTAGAAGTGGACGTGTCATTTTTGTTTCAATTTTCTAGTTTTCTAGTTCACTTTTTTTATCTACATTATATATATATATTTCTTTATCTATACTGATGTTATAAAGTACAAGTAGTGGTTTAAATGTCTTTTTTTATATTTTTGTACATAAATTGTAAGGCAGCAAGTACCGTAAACAAGATAAAAGTAATAATGCGGGCTACCCGTGTAATTTACGACACAGACTGACAATTTAAATATGAGTAAGACCATATGGCAAAGTTAGTATGTCCAGCAAATAAAAATATCTACGCCTGGTATGAAGATAAGTAGGAAATACAAAACAAAACCTTTTTAAGTTTTTTGGTTAGCTAAAGTGCAAAAATACCACAATACTTATATATCTTTTACTTTATTACTGGCTTCTATTTCGAAATTCTAAATAATCGGTCCAGTATTTTTGTAGGTTAAAACTACAATCGAATTTAATGTTAAATGACAGTATGGTTTAAGATTGTTATTCGCTAAATCTAGAGTACGGACATACAAGTACAGCTTCCGAAATATACATGTAAATTCTTTAGCATCATCAACTTTAAAAATGTCCTAACATTAAGCTATATTTTAATTACAAAGTCACCTTTCAATGAAAGCTAAAGGTCTGTAGATGCAGAATTATTAGACTACTATATAGTAACAGGTTATTTGTTTGGCTATCATCGCTTCACAAATAGAAATTCCATCGATAAATGTGAATAAAACGCTAAATCAGTCGATGCCGGCCAAAATCATTAGTCAAGTCTCGAAGTGTATAAGTCACTGTCGTATCGGTAGCCGGGCTAATACGATACAGAGTCAATAAGAGAAACTCGAAATGAAGACGAACAAAAATAACATATTTAAAATAAATTGAAGAAACGACACGAACACTACCTACACGAGAACCCGTCATAAACTAATTTCGAATGTTTTCGTTTTGGTATGTATAAAATGTACAGAAATAGCGACGTCACTCTTTCATGTGCCCCGAGCGAGTGACATTAAAACTATAATTTACAATCGGTATACAACACCGCCATCTATGAAGCGAAAGATGAAAGTGGATTTAACAACGTTCACCAAACCAAAAAACCCGTACGGCTTTTATGATTTACGAACGCGTTACTTTCAATTATAATTTTCGATACTAAATCGGTGTGTTTTCGGTATTTTTATAATGTAACAACGAGCTCGCCTCGGATTTATTATTTGTTTATTTCATATTTGAAGTCAGGTGTTTGGATTATCATGGATTTTATAGGCAGGTGTTTCGGTTCTATGAATGTTGTGTAATCAACTTTTCTGTTTTAAAAGAAATCGTAATGAAATACAAAAGAGAATAGAGAACAATACAATCGAGTTTATTATCTAATAAAAAAAAAACTTGAATGTTAATGTCGTCGGGCTTTGTTATGAACGTTCTATTTTCAGGTTATACCCTCTGTTATTTAACGTACTCTTTGACAACGAGAAAAAACAACGGCTGTAATTATTACGCCCGGAAACAATATAAGATATTAATATAAATGTTTATTAATACAAGCGAGCTAATAATACAAAGAACATTATTCTAGTCAAGGACATCAGTAAAAATGAAAAGTCTCTTGAAATATGAGCACGTGATTTGGGAATACGTAAACCCAATAACATAAACGACAGAGGAAGGACAAACAATATAGGAACAGCCTGAAGAATATTTGAATATTAAAGAAACTGGGGGCAACCAAAAGCGATTTGAGAAAAGTCAAAATTGTATAGACATACTAATAACATCATTACAGTTTATCAGAGCGTAGATTCGTCGACAGTTAACTCACAGACGACCTCTACTCGGAACAATTTCCAACAGTCAATCAAAGAGAAAGCTCCGAACGTCGACAAGAGGAGCAATCAGTTGCCCCATCAAACACAACCTATCATCCACACAGAAATCGGCACGCACGATTATTTAATAACACGAGACGAAAAAAACCTAACACACAAACAAATATCAACATTAATGGACAAATACAAAAATAAACCCTAAGCACAAGGCTGTAAGACGAACCAAATTGCCGTCTAAGACCGTAATTACAGTCGAAACACGCGAACCGACATGAAAGCAAATGTCAAACTCACATATTTATTTCCAAGTATTGAATGCTGGGCCCCGTTTCTCGGAAGTACCGAAGTAAACATCATCATGTCGATGATGAAAGCGATCTGATTCTTTGTACTCTGATTATTCTAATTTTGGGTCGACAAAAAATTATACATGAAATACAATAATTTGCTTATACCGTGACACAAGTCTGTCATGACTCAATGACGTAACTATCGGGGAACGCGTCTCAGTCAGATTTCGTTAAACTCAGCTATGTTTCTTTAATAACCTTATAATTAACTGTAACGCCGCCGGAGCGTCGTATCGGACTGGGTTTATTTATATTCCTACACGGCCGCGCGTCGATATACTCTGAAGCCGGCTTGATAGATTCATAGCAGTGAACATCAAAGGCTATACATTAATCATAACTCACATCAATTGCCGGTGAAACATAACTGTTTTTATTGTAAATCAGTATTAAAAAGCGACAGTGTAAGCAAATGAATCAAACGTACGCCTCTGGACGTCACCTCAGCCGTTGCTATATGTAAATAGAAAAAAAACTGTGGCGAGCGGTCCGAAACTGCAGCCCTGCGGTACACCTGTTGATTCTATTAACGTCGACCGCGAAACGGACGCCGGCTCACGTGGAACAGATAAAAATCGAATTCACAAGAGGTTTTACGATGATAATTGTGTGTCGTATATCATAATATGCGATGCGTTGAGAAAAATCAGAGCGATCAACATCAGTCGAATGCTTGGAAGTCGAGATAGCGGATCCGACGAATGGCTTTCCATGCAAATTGTCCGTAGCGATACATTTTTAAACGTAGGCGATGAGTCTCCCGGTAATAATAAAAACTGTACTTCCTACGATGTAAAATAGACGCGTACTGGTTTCCATGTTTTTACGATCATCAGTTACATATTCGATGTTTATCATTCCTTTCTTATGCAGGTTTTTAGTGGAGCGATAAATTATATATTCATCAAAGACTCGGCTTTTGTTTCCCGAACTTTTGTATCTGTGAAACAGTAATTCTTGGCTTTAAAATGACTGACGTAACTGGTGTTATTAACCGTACTGCGTATAATTTTATCTTATAATTTGATGTATTAAGAACGTGTAAACTTAACGATAGCGTTATTCGGTCCTTGATAACTATTTCGACAGACAAGATGAGACGATTAGAATGCGTCGTGCCGTGACATCATCCAATGTGTGCAAGTTGATCACATTGGTTTGCCTAAAATGATTCACATTGGAAATCTTTGAAACTGACGCACGGAAAATAATTGCGGTATTAAAATAAAATATTTGTTTTAAAGATAACAATAGAGGGGCAGATATATTGTTCATAGAATGTGTGTCACCATTGGCTGGTTATTGTCTTTGGATTGTTAAATGTTTGACACATACTTACTGAGAATTTTTTTTAAGTAGACTATTGTGTGAATCAGATTTATAAGGGTATGGAAACTTAAGAGCTTGTGGTTAAATTTAATGGAGAACCTACAGTAAAAAATCATTGGAAATGAACTAATTCATTATTTGCGTTTTGGGAAATCCGAAAGTATTTTGTGTGAATTCCTGCTGAGTCATTTAATTTCATTCTTCGAGAAAATCTCTTCCACAGTAATTGATTTGCCTTATTTTCCCAAAACGTCTTTGTTCCAAGTGTTCCATTTATATTTTACATCTGTTAGTGTATTGGGGGTAAACATTCGTGCTGTGGTTTTAAGGATGTCATTATGTTATTAATAACATTTAATAATGAACCTTGTCGTTATACAGCTGTAGCGTTTATTTTAGAATGTAACCAAGAGTTGAATGTAATATTTTTCGTGTTCGTTTTATTTTTATGAAAATTTTCAATGTTTCATCGGCAGTATTGCCAGATGTGTCATTGAAGTGACACTGAGATACTTTGTTTTCTTATTTATGATTAATATATTTTTATCTTTTCGTATTATTTTTCAGTAACCAGTGTTTATTGGATAGGTAATTATTAAGAAGTCTTCAGTAACTTATAAGGTTATCCGTCTATAGGAACTTCTGAATATTGAACTGATCTTTACGTCTCTATTGTTTCAAATTTGATTATGACAGTAATTAGCTCCAGTTTATTGTCTAATTAGGATTAGTAGTACTGTAAGATACGCGGTAAATTCTAACTAGTTTTATAAGTTTCTAAACTCTCAAATTAGAATATGTTGTCTGACTTGAAATGAACCCAGTTATATCGAAATTTGGTCGATATTTGATCAAAACAGAAACAACGACCGCACGCGACACGTTAGCAAGCAACATATGCGTTGAATTTATCAATATATTATAAAGTTTGTGGCATTTTGTGGATGATTTGTGAAATAATTAAATACCCACATAGAATAATCAACAAATTATCGAGTGTGGAATGTAGAATATTAGATTTAAATGGTAGTATTTCTTGGAATTCGTAATTTGATAAATGAAGTTAAATAGTTAAATATAAATAATAAAAATGCTGTATATCTTATATATTATTTATATATTTTATGCTGATTTTAAACTATACTTCTCCATTTGCATCTAAAGTCCATGATGTCTAGATTTTACACATAAAATTTATAGAATGAGTTTCAGTTTAATCTGTTCGTTGTTGAAACGCTGACTCTTACCACACCAAAATATATTTTCATGAAGGATTTCTTACTGTAACTCTCCACTAGGTGGCGTTAAACTAGGTTTCATTATTATAAAGGTTTGATGGTACGCAATAGCACTTCACAATTATTTTTGAGATCACGGTTTAAACAGAACAGCTACCTAGCCGTACCATAGAATAATTATAATTTTATTGCATAGAAAAAAAAATCAAGTAACACATAGTCAAACTAATCAAAAACATGCATTCTACAGTATTCAGAACGTCTCTACCTTGCAAATAATTACCCAGCATATTATATATATAAAAAAATCTATGGCTATACTTTGTACAAAAAAATACATGTATAATGTTAGTTTCGACAACAATAATTACACTATATAAATACATTTTTTTATCTTTACTATTCATATGGCTAACCCAAACATTTGGGTATGCAGTAAAATATATATTATCTAATGAATATAAATTACATAATTCGTAGATGAATAAAAAAATTAAAATAAAAATCAATACATATTACAAAACAAAGTCCTCTGTCATCTCAGTCTGTTCGCAATAAACTCAAAAACTACTTAACAGATTTTCATGCGGATTTCACCAGTAGATAGAGTGATTCGTAAGGAAGGTTTAGGTATATAATTTGTTCGGAATTTTTGTTATTACCAAAAGAAATACAATTACATAAAATTCTTTACAATGGGGTGCACTATCTGAAATATACTTATTCTATGAACTGCAGAAATGACACAAACGAATGCAATCAAAACCTGTCCGGAGCACTCCGCTATTGTTTAATAAGAATTAATGCATAAAATCAATCAATAAAAGTTTCACCGTTTCCCAAAGTTTCCGGACTCGGTCCCGCTGCCTGCCGTCCGTGCCGCTTCGAGGGGAGACAATAGCGAAATATTAATGTTCTTAAAAAACACCGAGGCTAAACAATAGGTGTTGTTAATTTACTCATTAAGAATTCATGGGGTGTTCGCACCCCACCCCCCGGGGGTTAGGGATGATGTAGTTTCATATTTCATTACATTAATATCCTTTCAAGTAATTTGGTTATTTTGTCAGTGAATATGTACTGACTCATCACGAAGTATATTTAGATCGATATCCTCCTCTGTCTCCTAAAATTTAATTAAGATCGGTTTAATAATTTAGTCATAAAAGTATAACAAATAAACAAACTCACAATGTCATTTATATTATTAGATAAAATAAAAAAAAAATCTATTCAAAGATATCTCAATCAATAGATATTTCATGTACGAACAGCTGGTCAATTTGTATACACGCGTATAAAATCCCCCATATATGTCCCTGAATATATGACTCGATTAATATTATTCTATTCAAATCCAGCTGTATTCCAATTTATACTTTATCACCCTCGAATAAAGATCAATTTTACGTTGTTAGTTCAAGTGATTTCTGCATACTTTATCGTAACTTGTACTAAATTCGATTGAATAGTGTTTTTATTAAGAACCGGTTGAGTCCGGTTTATAGTTACGGACACGTGGTCACTCCGTATTGTCATTCAAAACGTTAGCTATCGGTTTCTTTGTCCTTTGTGACAATTATTGTCGCCTGTCAAAAGAATCGGTAATTTATGTCATCTGTTTTATAATTTTTCTGTGTTACTTTTCTGTAATTGTCAATCTATTTGATCTGATAATAGTAGTATGTTCTCTCTTCCGCCTAATATAGTATATATATACATATAGGAGTTGTTGAGGCACGCATGCTTGCTACACATGCATGTTTCAATAACTCATATACGTATATCTAGATAGTTTAGCTTAGGTTATCTCAGATAGGTCGCGATTTTTGCACAAAACAGGCGACAGCCCAAGCCGAGGTGTGCCGTGCACCGTTGAGTTAGTCGCCCAAACATCCCAAATTGGCTGAGTGCCTTTAGCGCTCACCTCAATAGTTCGGTGAAGCTGTGAAGACCATTCCAGGTCACCAACGTTTTCATTTCGAAAAAAAAAAAAATAGATAACTAATATAGTAAAGAGTTTAATACAAAAATAAGTAAAAGCATTAATATAGGAATTTAAAATTAACATTTATTTATTCTTACGTTGTCTAATGTTATACAATTAATATAATACATATTTATACCTACAATTGTTGTAAATATTCAGGTCAAAAAGTTTGGTACGGACAGTATAGTTGTATACTAAGAAGTCATGGTACCTAATAAGTAATTTTGGTGGCATATCATTTAACTTACTTTGGATTAATGAATCCAAAGTAATATCACATATTGTGAATTTCTAATCTTCCTAAAACGTTTTTAGAGGTGTAACTACAAGTTTTTTATAACACTAATAAACGTACGCGGTTACACTCGCGTTTATTACAATATTAAACGTAATGTATACATATAAGAAAAAATTAAGTGTCCGTTGTGTATCTAAGATGATCTCCGCATCAGTTGAATCGATTTTGGTGTTACCTTAATCGAAAAATATAAAACTATTCAGAATATTATACAATACAATTTAGCACAGGTACTTGGAAACTGGTATAAGGGTTACATAGCAATGCTAAAATTACAATTAAAATGGACAAATCACATTAATTTAGTTTTAAAATACGTAGTTTTCATAAATCACCAAAAGCTTTTTCACGAACACGAAGAGGAAATGTAATATCCACTTATGTCAAAAATGAAACACTGACACTGGCAAATTTTTCCGCGTGAGCAATTCAAGAAAGAAAAGTATTATGTAAAGTGTATTTCATTGAGTTTCGATACGTTTTTAATTTATAGCAATTCAACACAGCGCTATCGAAGATACGAAAAATACAATATATTGATTTATTAGATCTATGGGTTCTGTGATAGACGCCAGTTCAGTTTCCCTATCTACGTGACCTCAGAGGGTAGAGGTCTGCTATTAAAATAACAAAGGCCCGTCTTACAACCGAATATTAAACGGGCCCGCGTTTGTTTCCGCGTCGAAAAATTAATATTAACGATATCAGAGACAATGAAGTGTTGGTGAATTAATAAACAAAAAAAAAAAAAAAACGAAAAATTAATTTATGCGTAAGGTCTCCTTTGACGCGAATCTTTTGGTGGGGCTTGGGAAGTGTTTGTGATTTATAAAAGCTAGCTTAGCGTGTCAACTTAGAGCAAACCTTGTTTATGTTTTTAATACTAGCAGTTACATTTGAAAGTTAGCGTTACTTATTATCAATATGAATTCTAGAGTTCAGGTAATTTTTTTAATACAAAAATAATATACAATTTAATTTTGGTATTGAACCTGAAAGAAAGAGATCGTTCAAGTTGTTTTATCTAATATGCATTACACTGATAGTTATAGTAAAAATTTTCACAAAATTCAAGTTTAATCTTACTGTTATCAAATTATACGTCAATTTGTATTTTTTTTTTGACATTCAATGTATTATAAGTTTCTTGCAAACATTTCAATGAACTAACAAGATGGTGGTCGTCTTGTAAGAACTTCCCAGGGAGTTTTTATGGCAAGTCAGAATCCATGTTTTTTTTTATTGAAGCACGACAAAGTGACTGCACTATGCCTGATGGTAAGCATAGTACAATCAAAGAACAGTGGCGACCACGAGAGACAGATCATCCATCGTCGGTCGCCGCTGTCATGCCGGCCATAATGACAAAGTCACCCGGTACTGGATATGCACAGGCTGATCCCGAAATGCGACGCGCAGAAGCGAGTCACTATGACGGGCTTTTTCGCCATGTCCATGGTTGTTGCGACCCAGTCGGGCTGTATAACCCTACCACCCCGCTATCGAGATTGCCTCGTTCGTTGATCAGCAGGGTGCACCACGTGCAGGTGAGGTTGGCTTGGGTGTCTCAAGTCTTAAGATGTTACTCGACACCTCTTATACCCCAATGTGCTACTTATTGCTACTTATGCACGATAACCAAACTATATTACGTAAAACACCACTAATATTACAATATATAGACTCATATAACACAAGATTATGAATAAAATATAAAATCCACTGCATGACATTCTAAGATCCCGTCAAAAGTTTATGTCAATTTGTTATTAAACCATGCTAATGACCTATACATACTAAGTTATTACTAATGACCATGTATCAACAACTGCGTAACTTTTAAAATAGTCGACGGGTAACACACAGTAAATTCTCATTTAGTATTTAGAGTTTTTCATAAATATGCATATGACGTAACTAGTTTCAGAGTTGTATTACCGTCTTTGCTGTCTGAGAAATAATAGGTTTTAGTACTTATTACAAATAGTAAATTGTAGTCTTCGTCGATTGAACGAGTCTCCTGTCTGAATACTGTTTCGTTTTTATTACTATGTGTATTATTATTTATACACATGTACAGCTAGAGAGCTATCACCGCTATGAAAGACATTATCTACAACGAAAAAAAAAACATGATGTAATAACAATGATCGATATGAAAATAATCGGCAATTATGATTTTACGAGTTGTGCCGAGTCAACGGCCCGCGCGCGGCCGCGGCTTATCACTCGGAGGTCAATATTGAGTGTTCCTTTATAAGTTTTAGTTTAGCGAACTCTACCGTATCGCGGTGAAATCACAGGTTCTCCAAGTTTTTCTTTCACCATTTATTTTATTTTTTTGTAATGATTCGGTGACAATAATCTCGTGGCTCGAAATTTTACATTAGAATGTATAAATTTCGTTGTCTTCGTATTATTCATTCGCTTTTTATAACCCAATGCAAACTTTAAGCCATTCATTACACAAGTGGATACTTATAAGGACTGATACCGAAATGAGATGCTCATAGCTAAACACTGTAATGGAATTTATCAATTGCATTAAATGTCTTAATCAGGACGTTACTCCTATTTTCTTAATATTTAAGCACAGATTCTAGACATTATGAACTCCATTCTTGATTCAAAATGACCCAAAGCATACTGTTAAACTGTAAATAATTGTCCTTTATCCTTGACTAGATGTTGACAATTGTACCTATGGTGTATTGCAATAATATGACAGAGCTTGTTTTCGGCCATACCGGCCAAGATCTTTACTTGGTAATTACAGTCTATGTATTATAATTCATATAACACCTTGAATTAAAATAATGATATAATAAATTCAACTAAATATTAAACTTTACTAAGTTTTTGATCCAGATTTTAACTCCTCACAGCGACTGGTATATAGATATCTCAAACGGGAATCGTAAATTTCACCGATGACATTTACTTTGAAACTAATTCCTCGTTCCATTCCACGGTTATTACATTGCTTTATAGATCTAGAGTGAACTCGGTTTTTTTATATATTTCAGACTCAGTAAGACCAGTAACATTTTTTAGGTAATAATGTTAAGTTTTACAACAAAGCATATTAACGATTTGACTGACTGTCACTTTAAGCGCCATGTCAAACCGGTTTTAGTGTCAAAATACTATTATAGAGCGGATCAATGTGTGAACGATGGTGATGTCTGGAATTAACTCTTCTCTACGCATCCACTAAAACGACTGCAACGTGTAATGTATTGTGAATATATATAGGAACATTTCTTACTTTTGCTGATGAGGCTGCAGTCAATAATTGCAAAGAATCTGCTTCCGTAATACTTCACCAGCCCCAAAAATGTTAGTGTTAATATTGATATAATAAAACGAATAAAGTTTGAGAACCGATGTCAAGTGATCAATATAATATTAAAATATTGTTTAAAACATTGTAAACTCTATTATTATTAACAGATAAAGAGTAATTTATATAACGTTTTTGTTTTAAAATTTTAACCAATTTTTTTTAATAACATATCTAAGCTGACATTCGCCGATAACGGTCTTGCATCCGGCGAATTTCGATAGTGACATATTTGTGGGAAACTCATTGTTATGGATATTGATTAATAAAGGTTAGTGTTCTCTAATATTATCATCATCACGCTGTGACTGTCGCATTAGAGGCAGAGAAGTTTTATGTACGTTTAATTTTTCGGTGACTCCGAATAAAAGCTGGCACAAGTTTGAGAAATAACGCAGAAGAATTGCAAGTCAGTGCACATTTATAATTTTATTTTATGTACAATGTTTAGTTTACTATGAACTATGAATAAGGGTTATGGTTTTCAGATGTAATGTATATTTCTTTATTTTCTGTAGCACGCTTTGTAAGTCTAAACCGTTTGATAGTTTTTAATTATTGAATGAAATGTTTTCAATTCTTATGAATTCATTTACAACTTTATATTTGGGTTACGATGTCTAATATAGATAACGTGTGACTTAATAACGCTCAAACTAAACATTTCATTTATGAATACATGAGTAATTAAAAAAAGGGTTAATATATTTCTAATCGGTGTTTATTATAAACAACGACACCTTTAATCAAATAAATTCATTTGTAATTAAATTTTAATATATAAAAGTTCTATACTAATAATGTAAGTAGGCAAAATTTTTGAGCTTGATATATTCGTAAATCTCATTAAGGACTGAAGTGGCTCTAACAATATTTTATTGATAGTAAGTTACATTATTGATGCTGGTTGTAAACTATAGTTTCTAATTTTGTTTATATTTAACTCTATATAAGAATTAAGTTAGATTTAAAATTAAAAAAAATTAAATAAAAAAAAAGAAAATCAAACTTACATAAATTTATATCGTTAAGCATTTCTATCTATGGCTAGCTGAAATCCGTGACTTAATTCTGTTTTCATGGAAACAACATTATTTATCCGGATTAATTGTTATCTTTGATTGTGTTTTTTTTTTTAATTTTATCAATCCTACTTAACCTTTATAACCCGTTTATCGTGTTTAAAATTATTTCTATTACATTTTTCGTCATTATGTTTAGATCCTGTGGAAATGCGTAATGATATGTTACTCGAAAACGTCCTCTATTTGTTAGTGAAAGTCATATTAAAATCTATTCAGAATTTACAAAATGAGTTCAAATAAAAAACAGACATTATGAAATCAAGGTCAAAAATACTTTATTCAATTTAGGCCCTGAGAAGGGGCTTATAAACGTCGAAACTACTACCGGTTAGGACAAACTACCCACTCGGCGAGAAGAATCGGCAAGAAACTCGATCGGGTTTATCTTTTCACTACCCTCTGCCCGCGATTTCGTTCGCGTGGAATAGTTACTTTGGGTTAACGCTAACACGCAGCGAAAGCTCTCAAGAAGAAAAAAAACCCGATTTTTAAACATTCTACATTGGTTCTCCGCTCCTATTGGTCTTAGCGTGATGATATATAGTCTATAACCTCAATGAATGAGCTATATAACATTGAAATAATTTTTCAAATCGGACCAGTAGTTCCTGAGATTACCCCCCATGACGTCACAAACTCACAAACTTTACCTCTTTATAACATTAGTATAGATTAACGAACATTGTATGTAACCTATAATTTGTGTGTTTAATTTATTTGCTCCCAAAGGTCACGGCGTAATGATAGTTCAACTATAGTCTTACTCAATAAATAAACTTTAAACTTCAATGTCTGAAATATTTTTTCAAATTGAACCAGTAGTTCAAGAGAGATACATTTTATTACAAACATATACTTCTCAATCATTATTATAGTTATACCGTATAAGAATCAACGAAGCATCAACGCTGTCTATAGCAAAGCCTCGTTTAATTACAATGTATTGAAATTCAATTAAATTAACAATAAACAACCATAGTTGTGTACAATACGAAACAAAACATTTCCTCCTACAGACCTTTCCGAAGACATTAAGCAATTTACCTAATGTCTTCGAACTATATCGAACTGAAATCGACCCACTGTCATCCTGGTTAAAGTTGAAAATCGCTGTCGATTCGCAATAATAGGAGTCCACGCTATCTCCAAATGATTTCCACCTCTACAGTTGTATTCCTAATACGTATACAAAAGTGATTTTCGTTTGTCATATAGAGCATTAATTTAAGCAACCAATCTATCGGAATAGTTCTCTGAGGATAGTGAGGTATCTAACGCATCGTCGTTAAACTGATGCGACAATTTATGATGGCGGGAATTAGCCGAACCTCCCTCCTTGAACTGACGGATCACTGTTGTAAGTTTTATTGATGGGTCTTATTTAAGTAAACAATAGATTACAGTTTACTACTATTATTTATAATAATAGGCTTTATTACAATAAGCGTAAAGTTAAATTATTTTAAAAATTATTTTAAAAATTTATTACTGATTGAATATACTCGTGTCATTCAGGACGTTTTTTACGAAAGACTAGCTTCAAAAAATTAAATAGAAAAGAGAGAACTTTCTACGCAATACATAATATAAGATAAAAAATAATAGGGAGAATTTCACAAAAATTGTTAGAATTGACAAAAGACTTATTTACTAAACTTATGTCAAGAAATTGGATAGCGTAAAGCAAGAAATACGCACATGTAGTTTCATATCTAGCAGGTTAGTTCTTAGAACGGTTTTTAATCAACCTCTAAAAAGGATTACAATTCAATAGGAGAGGAAAAAGTGAAACTCTTTAAGTATTGGTTTATACATTATTACTAACTTTACCCGCGAACTTTCATGCGTTTGTTATCATTTGTCGTAATAAATTGATGACTGTAGGAAATTAGTTATTATCTACACATACCAAGTGTTGGAATTTATCGAAAATCGTTGAAACAATAAATTATAAAAAAAATAATTCCATCATTAATGACAATCATTCTGCATAGGATTTCGTTTATGATCAATACAGTGATGATTAAAATGTAAAATACCCAATTACGTATGGCGCGGAGGAGGCAGGGCAAGGCAGGGCCAAACCGATGCACAATTAGAGAGGAAAACAAGCAGCGCCCGTAAGTACTAATATCAAGACGAATGTTGCGGAAAATCGAAGCCGCCGCGGCCCCGTCTCCCTCGGTCTGTAGGGACGTCTGATTTACGATTCCGTGTTGTTTGTGGTTTTATGTTTTTAATTTTAAGTTTTTTTTTATTCAAATAAATATAGACGTACATTTCGTTTCATATTCGTGGTAAAATTATCCGTTATCGGGAATATGCAGTTTATAGAGCTGTCTAGAATAGTTCGAATAATGTATTAAGAATTTAAGTATTTTAGTACTATATAGGTGTCGTCAGACAGTTACGTAAGCGGGGTGGTAGGGTTTTACAGCTCGACCGGGTCGCAACCACCATGCATATGGTGAAAAAGCCCGTCATAGTGACTCGCTTCTGCGCGTCGTGTTTCGGGATCAGCCTGTGCATATCCAGTACCGAGTGACTTTCGTCGTTATGGCCGGCATGACAGCGGCGACCGACGATGGATAATCTATCTCTCGGTGGTTGCCGATAATTTTGGATTGTACTATGCTTAACATCAGGCATAGTGCAGTCAGTATGTCGTGCTTCAATAAAAAAAGTTAGATCTTAATGAATATACTTGTATATGTTTATTTGAATATGTTTGCTTATAATTTTATGATCGCAATAAAATAATTCAGGATTTTCTAACTATAATAATAAAGCTAGAGCTTCTAATATTTATATAAAAATGAATGTTATTCATGGAGAACGTAGTTACCTCTTAGTAACAGGATTTTCGGAATGGAATCCATAGTTTCGTGTTATATCTACAGATATATAAGACATTTATAAATGAACATACTTTACCCTGTTGATATAGTCATAAAATCAAACACGTATTAAAAAGATTTTAAGTAGTTTTCGTTGAAAATAATTTACATATATCAGAAAGCAATAAAACTTTTGTAAACCTAAGGATCGTTTGTAAGGTAAATAATATCATCAACATATACGAATTCAAAATGTACGATGAAAATGACAACCCTAAACGACCCCATACATTTCTCCGTTTCTTTATCTAATTGATAATTCTTCCGCGATCCCTCATCGGGACGGCTCTTCTACAATAATACAATTAATTCTCTTTACGCGAGACCTACTTATATACTGCTAACTGTAGAAACCCCCCTTTATGGAGTTTCACGTTACGTATTACGAGAATCCTTTATATATCTCGATGGATGAAGGTTTAAAACTGTTTAGAAAATAACATCAACGTGTGTCATTTCCTGTTAAGATCAAGTATTCTCGTACAAAAAAGCAAAGGTCACGATTGCAAACAGCCACTCGAATTCGATTTACTCTATTCAGATATTTTTTTAAAGGAAAAAAAAATAACTTAAACTGCTATTGTAAAAAATCGATTATCTTCACAAATACGTTAAGTAGATTACTATATAGAATTAAATAAACTTACAAGGCTATTGTAAAGTTCCCCCGATTTACCTTGTTTCTGGGCGTCACTCCCTATTCTGACATACGAGACGCATCTATAATTGCTCTCGCGATGGAAAACACGCACCTTTTGTTTTCATCAAGCAAACTCGATGAGAATTATAAGGTACAGGGTAAGCAGAATATTTGTGTTTTCAGTAAAGTTGAATGAAAGTAGTTTCCTAAAACTTGTTTGTCCAAGCCGTATTTGGCCGATTTTTTTTTTCAATTTAGGGTTTGAATTATAAGCACATGGAATAATTTATTTTTTAAATTGTGGATTTGTTTTAGCTAACCTATGTTGAAAATGATAAAGACATTAGAAAACACCTAAAGAGTACTCTACCTTCATTAGAATTACGTCAAACATGGGTCAATCGTTACGATTAGCAATTTTATTTATAACTAGCTGAAATCTGTGACTGTCATACATATGCACCCTACCGCTTGTTCCACTTCAAAGCGTCAAGAAAATACGAATTAGTAACATGAATTGTAGTTTCTTAGAACTTTAATAAACGTATGTTATATGAAAATATATTTGTTTTTAGATAAAGATCAAGTATTAAAAAGAAGAAAGTAAAAATAATCAAAATCTACATTTTTTTGCGTGATACGCGCACAACGGACCTCTATAATTTTATCTACGTGTAAGAAAGATATCTGCACAGATTAAATGTATCCTTTGTTTTCCCACCTCTTTCATTCACTAAATAGGTCTAACGAGTCCGTACCTTTTTTAAGTTTCGAATCTCGGACGATATTCAAAATAAATTGACTCGTACCGAAAAGAAATGCCTCATTAACCGTATAATCGACAAAAACACCGAAACGTATCTTGAAATCGGTTACTTTGTATCTATAATTCGAATTTACAAATCGCGAGAGCCAGACGCGCCGAGCCTCCCCCGGCCGACTTTCCAGATGGTTTGACGGCTCACCCCTCCCCTCGCCCCCCCTTTCCAACGCTTGTTACATTTAAATGTCTTGGTTTGTTATACAATTGATTTTCGATATTGTTTATAAATATACTAGCTCTGCTCGCGGCTTCGCACGCGTTTGTTATTATTTGTTGTAATAAATAGTAGAGTTAAAAGAGAAACTAATATTGTGTTGTTCCGTCATATGGTTTTAGAATTAATCCATTGCTGAAATATAGATTATCATCCATTTTTATTTCTATACTAGCTGTATATGTGACTTTGTTCGCGTGGAACGGTACAGTACACCGATTGTAACCTTATTACAATGTATATGAAAGACTAAATGTTACTCAAAAATCTTCTTTATGATATTCTTGACAAGGTCTTATCATGAACGCAGTACTTTAGCAGTGGTGCGTGTTCAAACAAATAGACAGACAAACAGACATTTCTAAAAATGATCAAAATGTATTTTAGTAGGTACTTAATCCTAGACACCTGCAACTTTTTCTTTACAAAAATCTAAAAAGTACAGATATGTCAGTTTTACATTCTTATTATATAGATATGAATATTTTTTTCAAATATTTAAAAATTGTTTCACTGACACTTGTATAAAAAAGTATAACAAATTCTATAAATTACATATTTTATTTATAAATGTAGTATTTTATAATTATATCCTTCAATAGATAGGGAAACATCTGCCTGTGTCAGTGTTTTGTTTTTCATTATGCCATGAAGACGACGTGTTTCCTATATCTAAGCAATGATGTAATTTATTCAATGAAATTGAATAATATTTTAGTTAAATAATGACTACTTCACTAAAGTTGTTTACAGAGATTTTAAAGCGACTTGACGATTATTTTCTGGATTATTTCTTCGCATTCACATGTACTCAATTTCTAAATCATATTTAAATGTTTCTTTTTTGTTACAGGTAAGACGAACTGAGTCGTAATATGCCAATATCAGATTCTCAATAAGAAGATTTACTTGTGTCCGCAGTGCTACCTATTGAAAAGTAAATAAAACAATTCTACTATATTAGATATACGTTTAATGCACAATAAAAAATCATTTTTAATTACTTCACCTTACCGTTTAAATGACCTTTGCTTCAATAAAAAAAAGTTATCAATACAGATAACAGAAACAATCGTAACGTTAAAACACCCACTCCATCATGTTATTAATGGTCTAAATTTGTCAATAGCATTCGAATTGTTTTAAATAACGTCCCATTAATACTGGCTGGTAATCTCGAAACGTCAAACGATTAAAGCAAATCGCGTGACTATTAAAAAGCACCCATTTTTAAACGTTTTATCGAATGTCAGCCGTTTGATAAAATAAAAACGTAAGCAATACGTGATCGTGATGGCTGTTCAGTTGACTGTCTTTGCCTGTTTTATGTTTAATTAAAATTCATTCGAAACGTCAAACTTATAATTATGGTGATAATTGTGATAAGCGATTATTTTATTAAATAGAGTTAAAGCGTTCGATGACGATACGAGTTCTTATAAATTGCTATAAAAATTATGCAAACAGTAAACATAGTCGAGTAAAAAATCAATAGTAACTTAAGTGGACATAACGACTTGAACGGGTTATTAAGTTCAGTTTTTTTCTTATCACAATTATTATTTTTATATTTAACGACGGAAATATGCAAATCGAGGACATTTAGCGCTTTCTTTTATTGACAGTTTATGGTTCGGAAACGGATAATGACTAAGATATAATCCGATACTCGGATAATGGCGGACGCCATTTTGGAAACGGGGTGTTGTTTTTGAAATCTAAATGTGGGATGACGTTTGGAACGAACTTTATTCTTCGATTTAAATACAGTTTGATATTATGGAATTATTCCAATTTTAATTAGTATATTGAATATCTGTAGTGATTTTAATACGGGTAAAATTCCTTTATATTGTTACATTAACTATTATTAACATTGGTTAGTTGAGTCGTTGGCGTGTTCTTGGAATGTCATGTAGTGGTTTTTTATATTTTATCATAATCTTGTGTTATTTGGCTTTATATTTTGTAATATTGGTGATGTTTTACATAATTTGATTTGGTTATTGTCCATAAGTGGATGGGAAATAATACAACGGAGCATGGATTCTGACTTGCCACAAAGAATTCTTAGAAATCTAACATAAGACGGACCATCTTGTTAGGTGATTCAAATAATCGCAAGAAACTTGTAACATCATTGTCTACTTGACAATGGGAGGACTAATCTTCTTAAAGATTGGTTGCCAAAAATAAAATAAACACACTGAATGGTTAAAATGCATCTTAAACGATAAGAGTACCTAATTATAGTAAATAGTAAGTTACTAGTAAAATATTCATGATTATCTATGGATGCAATTAAAGTCTATGTCTAGTTTCTTTTTTCGTAAGCAAATGATATGTCAACTTTACTTGGCCGGTTTTGACTTTATTTAACGTAGTTATCTTTTATCTATCCTCTATATTTCGTAGAGGTGGTAATCCTCTTCTGGAAGATCTGCATATAGTGCTCAATGTCCAATTGTATAATAAATCCGTGACATGCAAAACAAATAACCGAATAACGTGCTAACCTTGGTACTGAACTGTCGATGCACTATTTTCAATAGATAGATGAAACTGAACCATTATTTTAATGAATAACATAGAGTTGTGTTTACTTGTCCACGGTACGCTGAATGATTATGTATGACATCTTATGGTGGTGTGGTGCATTGAAACAGATCATTCCCTTCCTATGATTATAGAATATTGTGTGCGCGAGTGACGTTAATACTTGATGCTTGATTTACATATATATACTTGTTTCACAAAGTTCATCTCACTTAAATTCAAAAGTAGTTCCGGGACATATCTATCGTTGTTCGAATACTGATTTTCAATTTTAGGTACTGTATATAGTCTTATCACGGAGTTTTTCCTCATCGAAAATTCTGGTTGTTAGTAAAATTAATTATGAATTGCTTTTTTTTTTCGAACTGACTACGCCATTGACCTAGCAAAGTCTTAACAGCTTCACCGGACTACTAAGGCCAGCGCTTGTGGCACTCAGCCGATTTTATTTGGGCAACTGGCTCAGCGGTGCACGACACACCTCAGCTTAAGCTGTTGCCTGATACATGCAATTCGCGACCTATCTGAGTTAACCTAAGCTAAGCTACATATGCATATAAGTTATTGAAACATATATGTGTACCAAGCATACATATACCTCGACAACTCTTATATGTATTTTGTGTGGGATAATTTTTTTAAACTATTTCAGTTCGATAAGGGATATATAAAACCCTTCCACTTTCCTGTGTAAGCATGTGTGCGTGCACGTGTGTGGAGGTGATATGTGTAATGTTGTTGCAGTATTATGAGATTTTGTGTCACTGTGTCCCGCGAACAGCGTACTCCAGGGCTCCATGCCGAGGAAACGGATCTAGGCTTGGCCCGCCGCCGAGGGGGGCCTTTATCAATTGCATTGTGGTAGTATGCTTAATAATGCTGCTTTTCAACATCGTGTTTCTCCAATAGCTAACTTGTTTGTAAAGTTTGCGACTACTAAACATAGTCATAATGACTCATTTTATTTGTTCACAATTTGGAACGTAGAAAAAATTAATTAAATTGAGATAGATAACTATCGTTAATTACACCCCAAAAGCGAGTGTTTGAACGCGAAAATGTAAGTGCGAAAATTGCAGCCAGGATGCCGTGTCAAACGAGCCCGTTCACGGCACGATTCGAAACGCTTTCCAACAACGAACACCGTGTTCACTTTCTAGACAAACATCGATTGTATTTTTAGGTTGTAACTCGAAATTCGAGCGTGTCTCGATGTCGGAACCGCCGAATGTTATCGTGGTCCGCGATATCCACTAAATAATCGGGAGTATCGCATGACCTCGAACAATAAAACCTCGTTGGAGATTCACCTGTTTTGTACAATTACACGCTAACATCGCCCGTGTTAACGGATATATTGAGTGACAGCTCAAACACGAGTCACGTCGGCGGCCATATTGAAAATGGCTGACTTCATGTTTAGCTGATTTTACAATTTATATAATTTATCATGTGTCATACGTTGAAGGATTACCGTGAGGAGAAGTGTAGTAATATTATATAACCCAAAATATTTTTAACATTTATATAGGTAGTTATTATATGATTTTGTTTCTCCTTTATATTAACTTTAATTCTCTTAAGATGTTGTCAAGTCAATACGGGCCACCATCAATTTAAGGCGATCTCTATTCAGACATTAAGCTTCCAAGAGACAAGCATTGTCTTATTTAGGACCAAAGTTAGGTCTTATATTGTGTTAATTATTCTAGAAATGAAGAAATTTTGCTTTTGTATATAATATCACGCTAACGCTTTTAGAAGAGAAACAGTCACTATACAAAGTGTAGGTCAGAAAGTGCACTAAGCGAGAGCGAAATGATAGCGCGAAAAATAGTTCGGTGAAGCTGTAAAGACCTTTCCAGGTCAACAGCGATTTCATTTCGAAAAAAAAAAATAGTGTGAAAGGGTCGTGTGGTGCGGCGTGAGTTGTCCGTGCCCTCGGGCAAAACTGCGGGGCACAGCTAGTTAAGAATAAAACATTAAAAAACACTCGTTTCGGAAAACATACATTCGAATACATAGTATAATAAACTCTAAAATATAAAATCATGTACTAAGATTACATATGATCTTTTGTTCCATTACTCTTTGACCCTTGGATTCATGCTAGAACGAGACGGATAACGTTTGTCAACAATTATGATATACATAATTTTCATTCACTTTATTCGGATCCGGAACCACATCCGTTTATTAAAGACATGAGTGTCCTAGAATCCCCATCCAGTACATTCCTATCTTCGGATAAAGTTTTTTTCCATTGCTTCGATGTATTTCTGCTCGCCCCGAAAGTCGCGAGCGCGATAATCTATTATAATTAAAATCTAAATCTTTTGTGGGGATATTTTTATAGCTTTTTCTATATTCCAGCGGCACAACTACCCACATTTAAATGATTAATTACGTACATTTATTAGTGAAACCATCGTTGGAACACCCCCCTTAAAGAAAGGGTTGGCGTTATGTGTGTGTGTGTGTGTGTGTGTGTGTCATTAATATTTATTTTGCATACATAAATTATTCCAGCTGAAGATTGATTGAAGAGAAATATGAAATAGCTGCCACCTACTCTATTTTAACGGAATAAATTTTATGAAATATGTAGTATTTCTCATTAGACTACAAACAATACTGGAGTAGCTATATTAAAAAGGAAGGCAATCATAAGAACTGTGTATGGAAGTGAAAACTGAAAACAAAGAAATAACTGCGTTCTTTTTTGCTTTTACAAACCCATTATTGTTCCAATTAGTACTTAAATTTCTTAATCTATATTCAATCTAAAAAAAAAAATCTAAAATCTATATATGTAATAACAATGTCAATGTAATGTGTCTTTACTTTTCAGACTTTTGTAAAAAAAAAGTTGCCGGTCTAGGGAAAAGTAATAAGATGCATTTCAGTCAATTTTAAAAATGTCTGGCTGTTTCTACAAAAACATACACTTCTGCTAAAATACTGCTTTCATGGTGAAACTTCTTCAAGAAACTCATAAAGCATTGAAGTAACACTCTTGAAGTACTCTTGAAGTAACATTTAGTCTTTGTTTTATTAAAATCGGTTCTGTCTCTGAAAAGTTATTGTATTTTTAGTGACAATGCGGCGTAAGTGCGAGACGAAAGTAGATAAGTAAATGGGCTTAATACATTCAAATGACATTTTTTTTTCTTTTTTTTTTTATTGTAGCACGGCAAAGTGACTGCACTATGCCTGATGGTAAGCATAGTACAATCCAAAAATAATAGCGACCACCGATTGACACACATCCATCGCCGGTCGCCACTATCATGCCGGCCTGTAAAAAGCTGGATATGCACAGGCTGATCCCGAAACGCGACCCGTAGAAGCGAATCACTATTACGGGCTTTTTCGCCATATACATGGTGGTTGCGACCTAGTCAGGCTGTAAAACCCTACCACCCCGCTATCGCCATTGCCTCGTTCGTTATTCAGCAGGGTGCACCACGTGCAGATGAGGTTGGCTTGGGTGTCTCAAGTCTTATGATGTTATTCGACACCCCTTACACCCCCAGACTCTATTAATTACTGTTTTTTACATAGGTTCCATGCGTTCGAATTCACGGGCACAGATAGTTATGAATAAAATATAAAATCCACTACATGACATTCCAAGATCCCGCGAAAAACTCCCAAATAAAATTTTATCAAAGCGTACGCGTCTCATTCCAAAACATAAAATCTAAAGTACATTGATACAAATGAACGTTTATATAAGTTGTGATTCGCAACCCTCTCGCAATATTTTACTTACCCCTTGCCGATATCACCCCTTTTGAGACTGATCAATCGATTGGTTTGACCACCCTCTATTATTTACACATGCGTTATGTATAGATTTAGAAAACACATCCTGCACAGAGACTGGATTGTATTCGTGAATGTATTTAATTATAAGTTTTGATTTCTATCGTATGGTTACAAGTATCGCACTCACTATTTATTCTAATGTTACAGACTCGCCAATAGATGGAACTGTGACACGTCAGTTTTTGTACTCTATCATTATGAAAAGTGGAGATGTTAAATTTTTTAAACTATTGCTGAAAAATCACTCTTCAATTTCAAAAACAAGTAGACGATATCTAATGAAAATGTTTGTTTACTGAAAATGAATAGAGATAAGATAACTTTGATGAAATAATTACATAAATGAGGTCAATTAACTACGACGGTCAATCAAGAATCGGTGTCATTTCCAGTCCGTTAGTGGTATCCGCCGCAAACTATGAACCCGTACCTAACGCTGCGCGTTATAAAAGACGTTCGCGACACATATTTACCGACCCTCCTGATTCAATCACGTCAGCGAACGATGAGTACCAGCCTGTCCCTCGAAACAGAGCTTGTTCACGCCCACGCCCGCGTAACCACAGTTCACGCCGCCGTGGTCTGCGGGTTAATATCGCTCCCACACACCCGATTAGGCCTCCCACGGCAGCGGCTCAAGCCTAGGTTCGATCCCTCGGTAGGGAGCCCTTGAATGCGTTGCTTGCGCGATACGGTGATACACAAATATACATCACTGCTACAATACTACACGATAGCACTCCCACACACGTGCACGCCTACACGCTTACACATGGAAGTGGAAAGGATTTATTTTTTCCATTATCGAACGAAAAAAGCTCTAATTTTCCGATAAAAATGTATGGAGGGGTTGTTGAGGCGTGTATGCTTGGTACACATATGCGTCTCAACAACTCAAACATATATGAATAGTTAGCTAGGTTAGCTAAGGTAGGTCGCGAGTTTGCATGTAACAGGCAACAGCCAAGCCGAGGTGTGCCGTGCACCCTTGAGCTAGTTGCCAAAATCGGCTGAGTGCCGTAAGCGCTCGCCTTAGTAGTTCGGTGAAGCTGTTAAGACCTTGCTAGGTCAATAGCGTAGTGAGTTCGAAAAAAAAAATCGGTGTCATTTCCTTAAAGACGATAAGTCTTAATGTACTTTGACAGCTGCTTTTGAAAAACCACTTTTATGGTTTACCTTGTCAACATCTTCGACAACATCTGCCCTTAAGATCATGTCTGATTGTAAATAAAAAATAAATAACACAGAGTCGTACTGGTCTGGTGGTTTGGCCGGTGGAATATCAATTCGATGTGCTCGGGTTCAAACCCTGGCAAGTTCCAACAATTTTTTTGAAATTTCCACACATTTTTTCATTTAAATTGGTAACACTAACGGCTGACAGTGAAGTATACATTGTGAGAAATCTAAACCTGAAAAAATGTTCTTATAGTAGGTACCACTGTATGTAACAAGATAATGAATGTGTATTTCTCGGAGATTGGAATCACCAATACGTCACGCCCATACCTTCCTTTGGGAAGAGGCCTATGTCCCTGCAGTAGATCTCTCTCAGACTGAGGGTTATGATGTTGAACACGAAGTGTGTTTTTGGACATCTGACTGGTTATGTAGTGATATTATTGGTGGCGAATCATATATACAATAATTATCCACACAAATATTGTGAAATGAAATTAATTACACGTAAAAGTTTCTTTTATTCCAAGAAACTTCCTGACAAGCTTGCACTTTGATGATAAATATTCGAATAAAAAAAAATCTAGAAAGCAAAGCAATTGACACTGGCAAAAGCTTTTGCGATGCCGATCGCACATAAAAAAAAACATTAACCCGTACAACAGTAATGTAGCAAAATGTACACATATATAAAGTATCAATAGCCAATAACCAATCAGACAGAATTAATGTCACATGCGAAAAAATTTGACCCTCAATAACGCACCCCTTTACTCACACAGACTCTTACGGGGGTCCGATACCACTGATTTTTGCCCCCATCTCAAATTCTAGTCTCGCGAGATCGCACCCCATCTTTATACTTGTTAGTATGTATGTAGCTATATACTATAGTTCAATAAAGGACACAGATCAAAACTACACCCTTGGGCTATACATGAGTCGCTACATTATAAAATGAGGGAAATTCAATTTTAACCGTTCCTAATAATTTACGTTATTTTTCAGGATTTTCAAAGTTTTAAATATGAAGATCGTAAAAATCTAAAAACCTTGTAAACATAATTTGAATTTCGTTCTCGGTGTATAAAAAATGGATCCAAAAAAAAATGTTATATGGACGATTAAAATTGGATGTAGCTCACTTTGAAATAAAAAGACACATTTATATCTTCACGACTATCAAACTCAGCAGAGTAATAAAGCTATTCTGTCAATGATAAAACACATTTTTTTTAGAATAACCCGTGTCCACGAATACATTTTCAAAAAAATTGTTTTGTTTTTTCTTTCTTCTAACCTAGATTATAATTGAAATGTCAATGAAATAGATGTCAATAAAAATCGGTATATCTCTTCCGCATTAAAACCCATGAAACGATGATTGCTCAGTTATTAGCTTGTTCGGATATCGCGTCGGCGGACGTAAGTTCGAATCCTAGAAACCAAGTCGGAGCGCGCGAAAGGAAGGATGGTGATAAGGGCCTTTTCAAGTTGCAAATCTATCCAAATACCTGTTGGTGTGTTCTGACAGCTTCCATTAAGAACCAGTCCCCTCTATTTAGCGTGCTACTATCTTAGACAACATAATTTCCCATTAGATGAGATTATAACCAAACGCCACCAATAAAGTATAAAAAAATCCCAGACGAAAAACGACACACACCTCAATATATTTTATGTATATTGCATGAAAAAATAACAGCTCTCTTTGCCCCTTATCATTAAAACAAGAGCAGTAGATCTATAAAACGTTAGGCAAATGTAAGCGCCCCTTGTGGAGATTAAATAATCCGAGAAAAAAAAAAACACAAAATATTTCTTGCGATACCTCAAACGTATAGATCTGTGCCTGTGTAACCCTACGGAAAGAATTAACCCTTCCGCACAAGGTGAACAACCCTATTCGATGGGATCTTCTGTGCCGAGTCTAAGTAATAAGTTACAAGCGATTTATTCATTTTTTTAGGAAAAAGACATAAGTAATGACTAATACTGATGCCATATTTCAAATATTTTTACGTTACCCGAATGTAGAATATTCCAATGAGATTGTCTTATCTCATAATTAATTTTAATTACCTAATAATTACTTATATTTTAGTAAGGTTTTTTTTTAAATAAAGCCACAACATGATTTAGATTTGTTACCTGTAATTGTCTCTATAAAGATTTTAAATAATTTTTCAAAATACTAAGAACTATGGAACAACGCCCTCTGTAGAATCTTTGCTGAGATATAATTAATATTATAAATGTGTCGTCACATTTCAAAATAAATTAAACCCATTTTTAGCCGTTCCTAATATATCATGTTATTATTCTAGATTTTCATATTTTGTCCATGTAAAATATGAAGATCACAAAAAAAACTAAATTCCTAAAACTAAAAAAAAATAACTTTATTCTCAGTGTATAAAAACTGGAAATCTTAAAATAGAAACATGTAATATGAACTATTGAAATTGGATTTACCTCATTTTGCAATTCAACGATTCAAATATACAGACATAATTATCGTATATTTTTTCGTTATTTTTTTTCTTAATTGTAAATATTAAAACGTTTTCTATTTTATTATATACTATAGTTTTATATTATAGGAATCGAACCCGCCCTACTAAGTTGTTCGGGTAGTCTACGGAGCGAATCGCTCTTAACATTAAAATTAACTCAATGCATATTCATAAATATGTACATAATTTATTATTTATGCTTCAGAGGGTAGTTCTAAATAGCTGATATTCGATCATACCCGCACCCCCTTAACTGGGATGCTGAGTGTTTCACCCCTGGAATTGTTTTCTATTGATAAGATAAATCTGGGATTGTCGATTTCCTTATCATGACGACGTGCATTCTATGGGGTTAACAGATAAATATTAATTCCTCCTCGTCCTATATACCTCTTTAATTACATAGTGCTTTTTATTATGGGAGTTTTTCTATACTTTCGGTGTTAGTTCCTAAGCATTACCGCTGGAGGAGTTTTTGAAAGGAATCTGTCATGTAGAGGCTTTTATATTTTGTTCATAATCTTATCTTTATTTGGCTCTATATTTTGTAGTATTGGTGGTGTTTTAAGTGATACAGTTTGGCTATTATGCACAAGTGGATGGGACATAATACCACGGTGCATATAATCTGGGATGCCACAAAAATTCCTTGGATAGTTCTAACAAGGGAGACCACAATCATGTTATAGCATTATAATTATCGCAAGACACTTGTAATATTATTAACTGCTCGACAGTAACAGTAATAATCTGGAATATTACCAAATATTATATATCCAAGCATAGCAATATTATCAAAGGTAAAATGAAACAAATAATTAATACTAAGTAAAAACTCAACAAATGGTGGTAGGACTTTTTCTAAACCCACTCGGTTAACTAACCTGTCATAAAAATCTATCACGAAGCACCTTCTTGTGTGTTCTGGCAACTAGCTTTTGAACAGCAGCCCCCTTTAGGCTTGGCGTATTTACCGCCTTAGACCACATATTGTAGATTAACGGTAAAAACCTATAAGATATAAAAATAATATGAGAAAAAAATTATTAGTGTAACTAACACGTGTGAAACCGTGTGCACGTCTAGACAAGGATAGATTCGTTACAAATACACATTTCCATGAAATACCCTGCAATTAAAACCTCAAATATCCATCGGGGCCCAAAACAAAAGGATCGACCAGACACGGATAAAATATAAAAAACAAACCATGACAACATATAATGCGCACCAACGGATCGCATTATATGTTGCCGTTGCGATATGAACCGATTGTCCAGGAGACATACATGTTCAATAATACACAATCAATCTAAAACGAAAACGTTGGTCGGATGCATATATATTATTTTTTCACACAAAAACTAGTGAACGGATTTTCGAAATCTATTAATATTACAATCCGTTTGACGTGGTTCTTGAACTTACTGGCCGGCAAATGTTTAATGTACTATTGAACCATGTTCTAGAATTTAATCTGTCGAAAAAAACTTTTGGAGGTCTTACTGAGTCTTTGGTTTGTCAAGCTTAATCTTCGGAACGGCTGAACGAATCTTGATAAAATATTTACTCACAGATAGAAGAGTTTTTAAGTTATTTACTATACTAAGTATAATCACGTTTTTCAAAGAGGACTAAACTGTAATTATGCAATTAAATAGTGGTATATACATACATTCAATTATAAATGCGTAGTTTCCTCCAAATTAGTGTCACAGGAACGAAGTGGCTATTAACATATAGTATAATAATAATTTAATATAGAAAAGAAAAAGGAATTTTATTACATTTATTTCCACTATTAAAATTCATGTATCATAGATAATGTATTGACAATCGTTTGCAACTCCGACAGAGGGTCGTATAAATCTCGCGTTGTGGTGTGAGAATGTCTGGACTTAACAAATGTTACGTATAGATATTTAAAATTATTCCCTTTGATTCGAAATGATAATTTCGTTCGCAACACAGACTATAGAAGAACCGTTCGCAAAAAATTATAATATATTTTATTGAATCATCGAATTATTTAGATCATAGTTTCGTTTTTACGATATGAATTCAATCTTGAAATCTAATAACCGATTGTACATGAGAGGTTTTTTGCGAGATTTTGGAATATCATGTAGTATATTTTATATTTTTCATAATCTTGTAATATTTGATACCATATTTTGTAATATTTAAGGTGTTTTACATAATATAGATTGTGTATTCTGCACAAGTGAAGTGGGAATTAATACCAGGGAGAATGAATTCTAACTTGCCACAAAAACTCCCTGGAAAGATCTAACAAGACTGCCACCATTTGTTAGTTCATTGAAGTGATAACAAGAAGCTTGCAATTGTAGTAATAACGTACTAGAAGATTTGTGGCCAAAATAAAATAAATACACGAACTGAACATTTTTACTGTTATATTTTTCCATTTACAAATAATAAAGAAAAGTATAGACCATAATTCCAATTTTGAACTGACAGATACCATGACTAAACTTTTTAAAAACGTAAAAATCAAAGACAATATCAGCATTCGAAATTCGAATAATATTGACAGCGGTTGACGCAAAGCGAGACACAGAACAGAGAGCAGAGTCGGCAAACTTTTTCCCGGCACAAAATGTAGGAGAAGTTACCCGTAGCTTTGTTCCGTGCAATCATAGGTTATTTTGTAAGGATGCTCCGTTGGTGTGGAGGGTACGGACAGGGGAGGTGGGGGGTCCTCGCTGACTCTCTGCTCGTTTTGCATCCAGTACTTTGATTTCCGAACCGCTTTGATGCGAAACTTTTAAGCATCTCTATTCCAACGTTATTGCTTTTTCGTGTATGTTTAATTTCATATTTGTTTTGAATCCAATAATATATTTCTTGTATTATTGAACGAGATATTCTCATGAACTACTGGCTCGATTAAAAAAAGTTCTTCGCATTTTCAAAGTTTATTTATTGAGTAAGACTATAGTTGAACTATCATTACGCTGTGACCTTTGGGAGCAAATAAATTATACTCACAAATTATAGGTTACATACAATGTTCGTTAATCTATACTAACGTTATGAAGAGGTAAAGTTTGTGAGTTTGTGACGTCATGGGGGGTAATCTCAGGAACTACTGGTCCGATTTGAAAAAATATTTCAATGTTATATAGCTCATTCATCGAGAATGGTTATAGACTATATATCATCACGCTAAGACCAATAGGAGCGGAGAACTAATGTAGAATGTTTAAAAATCGTGGTTTTTTTTCGTCTTTAGAGCTTCAGCCGCGTGTTAGCGTTAGCCCATAGTAACTATTCCACGCGAACAATGTCGCGGGCAGAGGGTAGTTGAGAATAAAGTAACAGTGCGGGCGGACCGTGAGGTTTGATGAAATGGGGACCGATAGTGAGAAAAGTAAACGTGTGTGAAATGTGCACAATTATTTTTATTTAGATTTTTTATTTTAATACTGTAATAAAAAAAAGAAAACAAAATAACTACGCTACAACATTTATTCTAACACTAGCGAATGGCATGTGACTTTGTTCCAGTATTATAGGTGGTAACTACATGGTTTATATTACGATTGGTGTGTATTCTAACACTGGCACCTCAGAGTGATAGTCGTATATGTTACCGCTCTGCTTTTGTAAAACACATAATTAAGGATCTGATTACGTCACTAACAGTTCACATTCAGAATAGTGACCATGTAACTAACGCGTATGAAGTCACAATCGTTTTGCGAGGTAATTAGATTTTGATATAATGCCTTTGTCGATCAAATAAAATGCGGCCAGGATTCAAATCAACACAGTATATAAAAGAAACTAAAAAGTATTATTTATTACATAGAATATTAAAATGTTCGAGAATGAATCGTTACAGTTTCCAATAAATGTTATTTTAAATTTGTAATCACTCTCCCCGATCAGGCCAATAACGCTCGGTTTCTATTCGAGTTCATTGTGCAATCTCACCCCACGTATTCAACCCTCCGTGTAAAAAAAATATAATAAATTATTTTAGTTAGTATGCAAATAAGCGCGGACCGATATTTTAAGCTACACCCCATCGGGATCGCGTAGCTTTTTTTTATAAAAATCTATTGTCTATGGTTCGGAAGAATGTGCTTATTTTTTACGGTCGTAACATCAAAGTGTAGTGTCGTATTTCTTGCCGATCGTTTGAATAAAAATATAATTATAAATAATATTAGTGCATATGTACATGTATTGGACTCTCTTAAACATTTTTATGTTACAGAACTGGATATTGGGCTTTTCATCCATCCACAAAGAAAACGTTTTTTTATCTACATGAAAGATTTGCGAAATGTTGACCAGGTTAACGATCTTAGACCCTCTTAGATTCATCGAGGACAGTAACCGCGTCTTATTTGTTTATAATTACATCTCTGCAGTTGGTAGTGTTTCTTGCTTGTAACTGCATACAAAGTTAATTACTTTTTTTTTCAATTTCAGCAATCGAACATTCTTATTAAAGTTTATTATATGGAATGTTTTGTATATTAAGTTGCGCGGATTCAGGTGACTTCATATCTCTAACAAGATCATGACTACCTTCTGAGAACTCTCAAAGGAGTTTTTGTAAAATCCTAGAATTCTTGTTACATATTATTATTTGTAATCCACTTCACAATAAACCAACCTTTATTATATACAAAATATCGCCAACATTACAAAGTACAGGGATGACTCAAGTTTACGGATAAAATATAAAAATGCGTGACAGATTAGCCTCCTCTTAAAACCTTTTCTAAAGAGTATATGATTTCGTGACGCATAGACAATAATGGACGTCTACTGTCGTCGTAATTTGAATTTAGAACGGCTATACGAAATCGAATCAGCGGCCATTAAAATATTGCGATGCACATCGACCCTTCAACTTGTAATCTAGATCTTTGGACGCTTACGTGCCGATGCGTTTGTATTAGTGTTCGAGTGTATGTGTGTGAGTGTGTGTATACGACAGGGCAATGATATTTAATTCGAAGGGTAGATTTCTCATCGATTTTAATTTTATGCGCGCATCCCGTCTCGGGCGTGTATTATTTGTTTTTTATGTAAATATTGCCCGATCTCTTATTCAGACGAGTTGCGTCCATTTTAGCGGTATTTTTAATCCTTTCCCCGACGATATTTTAGAAGTCGGTATATTTTAATAATGAATTTTGCATATTGAAATTCAAACGTATGCAATTTGTACGTGACATTTTCTTTGCGTCCCAACTCGTACGGTTTGGTTTATATTATGAATTGAATTTCAATCTCTATTAAATAAAGATTTGATACTACGTATAAAAATCGTACTGACTGAAGAAAAGTATTTTTATTTAACCCAAATCTTTAGATTGTCTGATTGTCATTTACCGGCTGTAACACTTTAAAAGTAAGTCACGTAGATATTTGCAAACGTGCCAACTTTTTTTAACCAAAGCATGAAATTTACATTTTGAAATGCTGTGAAATTAAAAAAATCATGGTCATCCATTTCGATACCTGCATCTTAAAAAGCCAGCCAAAGGGTTAAGTAACTTTATATGTACAATGTAATCACGCAACCCCGGGTTCGTTCAGTTACCTGTCGATATATCAAGCCCGGTTGGTCCCTTTAAAGATCCGCAGTATTAATATAGCCGTGAGCTCTACGTCAAAAATCATTATATTTTATGGGGCCGGTCAAAATAAATGACGCTTATACGGCACCGTTGGAAAGTTTATATTCAAATTTCACTCAGTCCTCGGGTCCGGCATCTCCAAGGATCAATTTACATATTTTCACAGGTTTCCGCGATTACATTTAATGTTAGATATGTATGCGGAACCGTGAGTTTAAATACTTTTAGGTTTTCGTACCGATTCACATACTGTTTGGCTGTTTGCGACAGTTTCCTTTGCCTGCAGCCGTATTTTTATTGCTTCTTCTGTGGTAAACGTTGGTTATGTTATGATTTTTATAATTAAATTTGATTGCATTATTTGATTCTGCAGTTTATAATATTAGAAAGAATCTTATATATAATAGTATGAGTAATAAGTAAAATGGGTGAAAAATGAATTGTATGACGTAACAAAAACTCGCTGGAAAGTTCTAATATGACAAGCCTTATTAGAAACACACTAAAAAAATAAGTGAGCCGAATTCTAAATCTAATAAGATATTAAGTTAATTACTTCTAGTAAGCTATCATAACATACATACGTCAAAGTTTCAATCGTTTCGTTAAACGTCGGTTGTAATCTAGAAAAACCTATAGAACTCGACCTGACTTAACTTTCAATCATTTTACTAATATTTAACAATGTAAGTGGTAGAGCTATGATGAAACTATTACTAGTTTCAGCATGAATGGATCGGCTCGACCGGGGTAGTACCACTCTCTCGCAAAAAACAGACATGGAGTAACAGTGCTACATTGTTGCGTTGTGTTCGGTCAGTGAGAGTACCGGAGGCCCACCTCTCCTCACCTTCTCCCTCTTCTATGCCCTTCCTCCCTCCATTCCCACCTTCCAACACAGACTGATAACGCAATTGTGACTCCCCTAGTGTTGAAAGTGTCTATGGACGGTGGTGATCACTTAACATCAGGTGACCCATCTGTTCGTTTGCCTCCTATGCTATAAAAAAAACTATCGTTTGTTGTATATTGTATACACATAAATGCAATATATGATTCTGCGGTACTTATTTCCAACGATCTCCAGTTCTTTATAAAGATTTTACAGGTGATAAAGCTGACAGCGATTCTCTTATTATAAATACAAATTATTTAAATGTATTTCCATCAGTCGAACCATAAAGTTTAACTTTAGGCAACGATGTTCATTAAATTTTTTGCGTTCCATTTTACGCTAACAAGAAAATTTTCTTCAACAAAACCCACGGAGTTCCTAATTACACGTGTGTTTTTGAACAATACAAATTCCAATTACTTCTAACGTTTTGTACCTACATACAATAAATAATTAAAACAAAAACCATTTCAACATGTACTGTGGCAAAATGGCGGCCGGCAGAACCCGCAAATTAATTGTAAAGGCGACATGTCAAAAATAAGTTAACGTCACACGGCGTATTCAATTAAAATAATGATAGAAACGTGTTTGTTACGTAAATAATGACGTTGGTTTTTGTATTCGTAACTCTTTGTTATGGAAATTATTGCAATAATTGTTGTACAAGAAACTGTGTTCTATGAAAATTGATCTATTTAAGAAAGGAGTTCTATTAAAAAAAAAAAAACAAATCTTTTAGTAAATGATCAATATTAAACATTATTACTATATATATATATATATA
>JACEII010000084.1:1697166-1707610 GCA_014332785.1 Antheraea mylitta
ATATATATATATAAATTCTGTCAAAGAATTAGCAATTTAATACTACTAAAATATTTCATTTAAATTTTAGTTCACTTGGTGTTTTTGGCGCGATTTATATTTGACATAAGACTTTTTTTTAAATAGTGTTTTGATATTATTTGACCCTATATTCTATAATATTGGTGATATCTAATATTTTGTTTATGTTTTATATATTTGCATATTGTGTAACTCATCAGTGACAACTACTTATAGAAAGCTAAATATCTCTAGTTTAACAATATCTTAATACATTTAATAGCTTATTCGAACAAAGTAAACTAAAATGCTTCTTCAAATGCCGTAGTATCAATACCACCTCACACTTCACCTATTGCGGTTAAAGTTTCCAAATATTAATTCTGGTTTCCAAACTTTCGAATGTCGTACGAAAACTGACATCACACAACTTCTCTAGACATACGAACCACCAAAACATCCGAGAAAACGGCCAAAACGAAACACTAAAATAAAATCAATCCGCAGACGGAGAATTAAGAGCATTAATATTACAAAATTTGATTATCTCATAAAAGATTCGGACCATAAAACTCTCATAGTTGCTATAGTGTGCTTGCAACCGTTGCCGAATGTACAAATTAGGAACCCTTTTGATCGTCTACCTCCCCCCGGACCCCTCACCCCGGCGACCCCCCAGACGCCCCCGACCCCCCTCGCGCCCCCTGCCATTCATTTTCATAATAAAATCGTAACAAACGGCGCAGGTAACAAAATATGGAGAGAGTATATGAATTTATGAGATCATATTGCTATTATTTATATTGAAACTTGAGATTTTGCGGGAACGTTATTCGGGAACGTTCGGGTGTTGAGAGCGGTTGTGGTAGCGGCTTCGATTATAGACTCGTGTTGCATTATAATTAAAACAAATTTAATATGATTAAAGATATATCTTAGTACTGTGAGGTGGTGAGATCAGAGGTATGGAAACAGCACCAGTGGCAAGAAAGATAAGGTGTTATAGAATAGCGTGGTATCAACATAACATGGAATAGGATGAGAATTCATGGAAATACCAAAGAAGAAAACAATGATATAGAGGAGTGAGAGAGAAAGCTTGTTGCACAAACCCCATTTAGATGGGATAAGGAAATAAGATGATGATAATTGCCTAGTAATGTTGATGACGAAGCAATGATGGCTTAGTTGATAACGTGTCGGAAACCGCGTCGATATGCAGATTCGAATCCTAGCAACTGAGTCTAAACTTTCGATGAATTAGGAAAAAGGAATAATTATCATGTAAGTTGTAGATCTGAGAGTAAATTATAATAACGAAGTAATTGTGCAGGCGGGCCGTGTAGCGCGGCACGGGGATTTAAGAGCTGAGGACATGAAAAATTACAGGCGGGTTTAATATTATACTTTTAATGCAATCAACTATTATTTAAACAGTGAGTAATTTTTTACAATTCTAAGAAATATTGTATACACATCAGATATAACTTTATCTACAACGGATGTATTCAACATTTTAGAATGTAGTCGGCTTCTATAAATCGTGTCATATATTATCTAGGTATACTCACAAATCTTTGCAAAAGAGGGAAAAATAAGTTAAGTAAATCTATAAAAAGAATTCATTAAAAAAGTTTTATGGCTAACTTTTCCTCTTAACAATCGAACAAAACAGAATTATTTTTAGATTCAAGAACAAAATCGCTATTTTAAAACGGTATATTTATTATATTAGTTTATAAATAAGCAATTCGTTCCAACCAGTTATACCCTCAGTCCTTACCTTTAGATGAAGCCCCAATCAATCTGTCTGTATGAGATACAGCCTCTAAAATCTAACTATTGTTCACGAATTGGGAGATTTCCATTTGGATTTATTCATTTGTCTAACTATTGTCGGCCGCCTTCCTATTTTGTATAATTGCTTTACCGCCAAATGCGAACGTTCCGACGTTCCATATTCAAAATTCACCATAGACAATATCGAGTTTAATTCAAGAACGTTCTATATTTAAAACGGACTTCGATTATTCGAAATATTAATCGTAAATCCGACCGTTCCAATAACGCTCCGTTATCCGCTTGAAAACCGAAAAGCTGCTATTGTTACCAATAAATTTAACGGCGAATTCCGATAAGAATCGGTGACGCACGGAACGAAATTTTCATAGATATAGCTCAATTAACAATCGGTTTCAATCGTGAAGACATTCTGGATAATAAAGTAACGGGCCCCCCACGCACCCCCTGCCTGAGGGTGGCTTGAGGCAATCTTATTTCTGTTTGTAATATTGCGGTGTCAATTTCGCATATTGAAGTGTGAGCGCGAATATGGAACCCGCTGTTACTATTTACATTGTCTATGGATTTCTATTATTCATTTTATTACTATTAGTATTATATTGAATCTTTATTACTTGTTTACAAGTTAACTTAATGGAAGTGTTTTCATTCTATGAGTAGTTAATACCCGTAGCTTTGTTTTTTTATGTATTTTTTAATTAAGCCTTCTAATTAGCAGACATTTTTTTTTTCAAACTGACTACGCTATTGATTTGACGGTTCTCCACAACTTCACCGGACTTTTGAGGCAGCTGGTAACAAGCTCAAGAATGCTACTGTGGCCGAACCTAGGCTTGGGATGTTGTCTTGATTGCAACACTGCGAATCTGTCTAACCTAAACTAAGGTGTTCATACATATAAGAATTCGTGAGACAGACATGTGTACCGGCATGCGTACCTCACGAATTCAAAAATTTTCATATTTGACAACCAGGATAATCTGGAAATTTAATTTAATCTCCCTTACAATGTCATATAAATCTACCACGATGAATTTTGCAAGCTGGAAAACGGTATCTATATGGGCACAAATACACATACACTATTTTGTGCAGTTTGAATGAAGTCAAAGGTTACATATGCAGTTATGTTTTATGTATACAATTTCATTTATTTTCTCTTGCAAAAAAAAAACTAACACAAACTATAATTTAGTAATAATAGCTAAAATCACTTGTCCGTGGTTAGATTTCTGTTATTACAGATCAAATTTATAGCTAGCCTTACTCGATAGTAAGTTAGAAAATAGGTATTTTGTATATTTGAAAAAATGTTGGTCAATTACCATTCATATTCGGTAAAAAATATACGCCCCAGTCCTTCCATAAAACAATATTTGACGAACGATATAATTAAAAAAAAAAATTATAAACAAACAATCAATACGTACAATTAAAAGCACCATTGTTGATCAAATCAGGAAGGAATAAAGTCCCCGCGGCGAAAAATCAGTAAAAAAACCAACAGTAACAACAAACATTCAATAAAAAAATACGATTCATTGTGCCAAATTACGACGTCTGATTGTGGTTCAGTCGACGGGCCGCAAAAACTGTCACCCCACAGAACCCGCACTCGTCAATCTATCAATATTCAATGTACAGACGTGTGATCAATAAACGATAATAGTCCTCATACCCTACTTTTTATTCGGTCCCCTCTATTTTGTCTGTGGTCATTGATTTCATTCAATTATCGAATACAGCTTTATAATTCAAATTTCGAATTTATTTTGACACATCGGTTCTTTACGATTATTGTATTATCGGAACGAATCGATATTTATTTAATTCGATTGTTATGTTTCTTTTATACAAAACAAATGCTTGCCTCGGTTTTACGTGGCTTTACTAACGAAGAAAAGAAGACTATTCTTTTTTTTACATTACAACCATTTTATTAACTAAAATTGCAAGGGATCTTCCATTAGTTACGTGAGACGTTTTTGGATTTTTTGACCTACCATCTCGCCCTGGTGAGATGTCATGAGGTTTATCTCGACTGCATCCCTCCTCCCATCCTCTTGGTCTTAGCGTGATGATATATAGCCTACAGGTTTCCTCGATAGATGAGCTGTATAACACTTAAAGAATTTTCAAATCGGACCAGTACTTCCTGAGATTAGCGCGTTCAAGCAAACAAACTCTTCATCGTTATAATATAGATTTAAATTACATTTCGAAGAGACATATTTAGATAGCTAAATGTTCCACCCATTAACAGAATCGACTATACCAGAGCCGGTACTCGTTAACACACTTTCGCTTCAAGTTTCGAATCGAAAACTACCCTCTGCGCTTAGAGTACGGAATACGTCGAGGACAAACTAATAAACGTGAATGTTTAATATTCCAAATCTTCTTCGTATCCCCGCCATCTCCCTTTCAATACAAGCTTCGGTAATAACGGATTCGGGGGCGAACACACCAGCCGACAAATACGTCGCCGGCGACTTTTTGTTTTCCACTTTCGAGAAGTCTCGTATAAGTTTAACCGCTCGACTGTTTTAAGACGCAGATCTCAAAATAGTGGATCTTATATTGAGATATGTAATGCCATATGCCAATGGCATATGCAGTATATGTAGTGCCATAGGGCAGTAGTAAGTAATGACTTATGAAAATTTATATTAAATTATTGTAATAATTACGGCACTCTTTTAAAAAATTATGATTTCAACAGTGTATTTATACATCGTAAGGTCTATATTAATGTGTATAACGTTTTGTACAGTCTATGCGTTAGTTTAACAACTTCTCCTCTCATCATTTTTGTTCATTAGATTGTCTTCGCAGTAATTTATTTTCCTCTAATTTGTATTATTTAATAATAGATGATCTTAATTTTAAACACATGCTCAAATTAATTAAACTTCAATTATATCATACATAGTAATTGCAGCACTAGGCGTATTAAAGAAACACAACTTACTGCGTTTCTCCGATTATAAGCGACATCCAACTATAATATCATGAAGGCGAAACTGAGTTTGTTTGTTTGTTAAGCTTTCATGTCTTAAATGCTCAACCGTTCATCATAGATCAAATCTACAAAACACGAGTGAAGCTGTGAGCAAAAACTAGTTACACATATAGTGTCATAGAAATCCTTGAAATAGATTTTAAATAAAATCTATCTAGATATGCATACAAATACAATACACAACAAACAAAAACAATAAATAGTTAAATGAACTGAATGCTTGTAGTACGATGAAGTTTTTGAACTCATTTCGTGTTTTGTACTTACTTTAAGTTTGAATTCGAGACTTCTATATTCATTAAATTTAGTTTCGTTAACTTGGATTGCTTGTCGCTTAAATAATAGCAACTTAAATATCGTTGCGTCTGCACCGGCACTGTTACGTCAGTGAACAATGTTGAAGATGTTTTCAGTCATCCATTTAAGAGTAGCAGACGCGCGTTTAAACGCCACTACGTTTTTTCACAGAGTTATTAATAGCTCCACTAAATTAATGTAAAGGCAATGTCGTTTTTTGGGTACTCATGTCGATGTATAGAAAAAGTTCTTTTTTATAATATTGAGAGACTTATGACTACATTTATATATCTTATCCATTAATTTCTATAGTGATTAAATGTCCGTTCATTAGAAATTAAATTAGAACCGTCTCATAATTTAATACTCTACTAACCTACTTTATCCTCACAATACATTCTTGATACTTTAATTTGCGTTCGTAAAAACTATGAAGAACTGCATTTAATAAAAGACCGGCATAATCTAAATATCAGAAACTAAGAAACTGGTCGTCCCATGTTTCAGACTTAGCAAAACCAGTAATAGTTTTTTAGTTAATAGTGTCAGATTTTACAATAAGTGCCAAAGCGTGTTACCGATTTGCCGGACTGTATTTTAAGCGCCACGTCAAGCGGGCTTTGGTATGAAAAGGTTATTATAGAGCAGATCAGTATGTGAACGATGGTGATTTCTGAAATTGGCTCCTCTCTGTGCATCTACTAAAAACTATTGTACGATGTATTAGAAACTGATACTGATATGTTAAAAAGATGTACCCAATCGCAGTTCTTCTAGATAACTGGGTTGTTTTCCGAACTGGTGATAATTTTGACGTTCATAAGTGCCTTATTTGGGCTTAAACTGAATAAAGTACTTCTGATTTGATTTGATTTGAGTAGCACATTTAGTATACATTTATGAGATTTTAATTCGCATTTAAGTACGGTTCTTCAAAGTATTGTTAGGGATGCATATTTACTGAAATTATTATCTGATGCCAATCTTTTGGCGGCTCAGCTGTTATTAAGTTGTCCAAAAAAATCGGGAATACATAGTTACAAGCCGAACAATTAATCTAATAACTGTTAAGACAGAACTAGATTTTGGGCTTTGATTATTTACAATATAAATATGTGTTTTCTTAAATATTGTACGAGATTTATTTCTGGTAATGAAGTAAGCGTTTGTGAGCATCAAAACGTCCGTCTGCGCGCTCTCACCCGTTCTCTTGAACAGCCGCGAACAGCGCGATGTGATGGCCGATTCCAGAGTGATTTCCCCTGAAACCAATGTACCATATAAATACCATTATTCTGAAACAATTCACGAATTTCACTTTCGTCTTGTTACACCCCGGCACCGGATATACTCTAGCGTTTTCACACTCAACGGATATTATGCTTTTAGATATTACAGCAATTTATTTGGTTTACGGAAAATGTAGTGAAAATAACAATTTTCTAAAATAAATAGGTGGAGATTAAATACACTAGATACTGAAAAAGTACATGCATAGATACTAAAGTATCTGTTTATCTGAACAATTGTCCGAAACCGCTAAACCGATTTTGAGTAAACTTGCACTGATGTATAGATGACTTCTATGATAATAATCTAGGCTGAATACTGGTACGCTTTTTCATACAAACTAAGCAATGATCATTAAGTTTAACAAGTATAACTTAAATCAGTATGAAGTTATATGGGTTAGTTAATAAAAACAAAATTATAATTTGAAAAATTAGATGTCAAATACATTGTATTAAAATCACGTTGTGTCTCATATCATGTCATATCATAACACAAGAGAGTCACACGTACCTACATACTATGTATAAATATACAACACTATAATACTGTACTAGCCTCTGCCCGCGACTTCGTTCGCGTGGAATAAATATAACACTAACACGCAGCAGTTCTCAAAAGGAAAAAACATCCCGATTTTGAAACATTTTTCATCTGTGTTCCACTCCTATTGAACTTAGCGTTATGATATATAGCCTATAACCATTGTCGATGAATGAGCTATATAACACTGAAAGAATTATTCAAATCGGACCAGTAGTTCCTGAGATTACCCCCTATAACTTCACAATTTCACAAACTCACAAACTTTACCTCTTTATAATAATATTAGTATAGATAACAAAAATATCATTGCCATCCTGTTTCTCAACATCGTCAAACAATACAAAATCAAAGCGCAAATATTCGCATTTCTTTAATATTAATAAAGCTCGAGCTTATTCTATACTAGAGAAGATAAAAGGCACAAACATACTGATGATATATCCGTGACAACCATCAAAGGCTTCGAACAACCATTCTTAATCGATGCCCGTGAAAAAAGAAGTCAAAGGAAAATTGGAGTATAGTAGAGATAAGTAGAGAGAGAGAACACAAAGGCGCCTATCGGAAGGAAAACGAAAGGGTAATGCGGGCATAAGACGCGCATCGTCACACACGGCCCAATCATGCTCCCCACGCTCCCCTATTGTAGGGTTGTCACAACGGAAAACTTAGAAACACTACTTTCCAATCAAAACACCATATTGATTGGTTTAGTTGTAATTTTGTAGTTACTAAATAATACCGTTATATAAGATATTCAATGAATATGAAGTTATTTCTGTCAAACTGTATCTTAAGAAAAGTATAATAATATTTAGGTTTAATAGTATTCTGACACTCCCTCTATCAGCCAGTAAAAGTCCCTTCAAAATCGATTCAGCCTTCTCAGGAATAAGTCTGAGTAAAGAAGAGACACTACAATTATATTCATAATTGTAGGCCAAGAAATATTTAACTGTAAAATACCACAAAAGAATATAATTCATTATTATCATCTTACGAACTCTTGAAAATTGCAAAAAAAAAATGATTCCAAAGTTATTATCATTTTGATTTCGCCACGTTGAAACTGAACATTACAGCATCGCAATAAATAACAAATTTCAATGACAACTTAATTCCAAAGAAAAACGTGTTGAGAATGTATAACAATTTATTTCAATCGTTCCCAAAATATAATATAATGTTCTAACGAAAAATAACAGTTTTTATTAATAAACATTTTATATGAGTCATAAAAAGACAAAGAATATAAAATTGATACTGAATATCCTTATTTTTTTAATATCTACTAAACTTCGTCTTGGCTAAATAAATAGCCACCACAATACACATAGTGAAGAACTGCTCGCTGTTAAAATCTCCTACAAATCGTATTCAAGATCAATTTAGTTAACTAACTCATGACCTGGGACATTATCAATATCCTTGTTATTACCACCGAGTAAAAACAAAAGCATACTCATTATTAAAAAAAAAAAAAACAAAAACACGATATTTAAGACCAAAGTGTAGCTATGAATCGTGCCATGATTATCAGTTACACACAATTTACTTGCGTCAGAACAAGTGCAGGATAATTATATATATTTCTTCCTAACTCTGGCAACCCTAAAGATCATCCAACTTTTGCATATTACCCAAATTACCCGCCCCTCCTCAACGGGGTATATTTTTGACGTAGGATAATTCTTTGCCGTTTATTTGCTGTCAATACGACAAACGCCATACAATTTGCACTCTTAAGATTATACACATAAGATGCAATATCTTTTCCCAAAATTCATACATCTATCACACATAGAGTGAGCTAGGGGTGACATTTCAGAGATGTTGCATTTAGAGTCCGCCATAATTGCTATCGATTTTTAATGTCCCATTTAATTCCTTGAGGGTCTGTCATTAACAGGACTAAAGAGGTCTAAAGAGGGTATCTGCTATGCATGACTAATTTTCGCTCGCGGCCGTGCCTAGGTATTAAGAAAAAGTATGATTAGTTAATGCATTAAAAAAACACATTTATGAAGTGAAAACGTCTTTAGACGTTAAGCGGTATTTTTGGCATGAGATAAATTTATAATTTTGCGTCATGACATGATAGTAAGCATGACCGGCCGTATTGAGCTTGCGTATAGTATATAGAATAAAGGCTGTGTATATGTAATATTGATATTTTGTGACACGTCGTACGTTTGATTGATTAATAGTCTTTACAATATTATTGCTCCGAATGCCATTAGATATGAAAACCACACTAATATTAATAATTAAAAAAAATGAAATTTTAAATATTGTTATTTACACTATGATTATCTTATAAATTCTAAAAAGATCGCATATATTTTATTGTTTTGACTTTTCACTCCTGTCGGCAGTCCTTATGACTGTCTCGACATTTTTTTGTACTGATCTGACCAATTAAACATAGATAAAGTTAGCAATAAATGCAATTAATTAAACAAAAGAATTCAGAAATATTACTTGGACTTATTTCAACAATGCAGTTGAAAACTGTTGCAAATATCTCTACCCATCTCTATTTCAAAGTAAATGAACTTAAATAAATCAAAGTTTTTGCTCGCAACACGTGCACGATTAAAATTTCATAGTTTATAATTATACGACAAAATAGTCCAAAGGTGCCGCCACGTAGAGAAGAAACTTGACCATAATTCCTTAGCAAAGAACATAGCGTGCAGATGGTCAACTGTTTGTAAGGTATTGTGCCTATACACGTAACACTTATACTGTAACTATTCTTGTTTAAATTCGTCGCTGATCAGAATAAAGAAATATATGTACAAAATTCAATTGAAAAAATAATTCCCTGTATGGATTTTGATCATAATCAACTATTTTAAAAATCTTGAAAAGTTTTTACTTCTAGTTTTATATACATTGCACACAATATTCCTTTACGTCGTAACAGATAACGTCCTTATATCTTAATATTTATGTTAGATTATACAACAGTCGTTTCTATTAAACATAAAGCTAAAATAACGTATGGAAATTGTTTGTACCGTCTATGTATTAATAATTTATTCTATGTTAAAGCACTCTATCTTGTTGAATTATAATAATTGCAGTGTTTCGTTGCACTCGCTACCTTTTCTCGTATTTATTCTAGAAATTACTAACTAACATCATAAAAACTTGAAACATAATTAATGACAATCCTATATATAATTATATCTCGACTCCATTATGGAGATTTTTGTTTGTAACGAGTTAAACGCTCGCTTACCGACGATTAGCGGAATTTGCAAGGTCGTTGATACATAAACACTAGCCGTGCCCGGGACTTTGCATACATTTTTTATTTGACGTAATTAATAGTTTAGTTTATCAAGAGAAATAGCATAGAAACCATCGGCACGAAAAGACATGTTCTAACTTTGAATTGAATTGAAATTGAGTTTAGATGAAAAAAACTTTACATCGTGTGAATAATATTTTTAATAATATCTATACACTTTTTGCTAC